>JAQZBX010015860.1:0-37082 GCA_029593785.1 Cabassous unicinctus
GGGTCAGTCGAACCGGAACCTGAAAGAGGGAGTGGGAATTGGGGGGACAAGAGACATGAAGAATGACAGCAAGACAGGATTCTGATCAAGCTGCAAAAGTTTATTGAAGAGGCAGGGTATATATAATCTGAGGGAGGAGGGTGAGGATTGGTGGATCTGAGGGTGGGTGGCGGTCTAGAATTGGCTAATGCTGTTACTACGGTAGGTGGCAGGAATCCCTGATTGGTAGCTGCTGTTGCTGGGATAGATGGCAGAAAACTCTCTAACTTCCTAGAAGAAGGCTAACTGTAGCTAAAGCTGTTCTTTGTTTCAACCCTGACGGCCATGTTACATGTCACCGGTGCTGCTGACAAGGTGCATAATGAGTGCTACCGTGAAGGTCCCCAACAGTGTACAATGCTAGCTGTAGATTTTTCAATCTGTATGTACTTTACCAAATTGAGAAAGCTTCTTTTTATCCTTTACTTTTGGAGAGTTTTTATCAAGAAATGGTACTGTATTTTGTCAAATGCTTTTTCTGCTCAATCAAGAGGATCATGTGCTTTTTCTTATTCAATTTATCAATGTGATTGATTATACTAATTGATTTGCTTATGTTGAATCAACCTTGCATATCTGGAATGAAACCCACCTCACTGTGGTGTATAATTCTTTCAATATGCTTTTGGATCCAGTTTGCAATTATTTTGGTGAGGGTTTTTACATATGTACATTAGAGATATTGTTCTGTAATTTTCATTTTTCAAAGTATTTAGTATTAGGGTGATTTGGATTCATGGAATTAGTTTTCTAGTGTTTCTTTCCTGTTCAATTGTTTGGAAGAGCTTGACTAATATTGCTCTTAGATCATCTTGGATTGATTGGTATAATTCACCTGTAAAGCCATCTGGTCCTGGGCTTTTCATCTTTGGGAGGTTTTTCATGTTTCTTTCAGTATCTTCACTTGTGTTTTGTTTGTTGAACTATTCTACTTCTAGGGTCAGTGTAGCTGTTTTTTGTGTTTCTAGGAAATCATCCATCTCAAGTACATTGATTAGGTTTTTAGCACACAGTTGTTGAAGTTTGATCTTTCTTATTTCTGTGGGGCCAGTGGGAATGTCCCTCCTGTCTCATTTCTGATTTCATTTATTTGAGTCTTCCCTCTTTTTTGTCAGTCTAGCTAAGATTTTGTCAATTTTGTTGACGTTCTCACAGAACCAACTTTTGGTTTTGTTGATGCAATTGTTTTTTTGTTCTTGATTTCATTTATTTCTGCTCTGGTAATTACTATTTCTTTCCTTCAGCTTCGTTTCAGATTAGTTTACTGTTTGCTTTCTCATTCCTCCAGGTATGTGGTTAGATCTTCAATTTTAAATCTTTCTTCTCTTTTATTGTAATCATTGAGGGTTATAAATTTTCCTCTCAGCACTGCCTTTACAGTGTCCCATATATTTTTATATGCTGTGTTCTCATTTTCATTAACCCCAAGATATTTGCTGAATTCTCTTGCATCTTTGACACAGTGATTATTTAAGTGTGATGTTTAATCTCCATATATTTATGATTTCCCCCATTTTCCATCCATATTGATTTCCAGCTTCATTCCATTATGTTAATATAATGTGTTTTATATAATTTGAATATTTTAAATTTTTTAAGACTGTTCTTGTGAAGCAACATGGGTCTGTATTGGAGTAGGATACATGAGCCTTAAACAATGCATATCCTGCTTTTTGGGGTGTAATGCTCCATAGATGTCTGTTATGTCTAGTTCATTTATCATGTTATTCAAGTTCTCTGCTTTCTATTTATCCTCTTTCCAGATGGTCTATCCAATACTGAGAGTGATGCATTTAAATCTCCCACTATTATTGCAGACATATATATTTCTCCTTTCAGCTTTCCCAGTGTGAGCCTAATGTCTCTTGGGACACTCATAAATATTTAGAACAGTTATCCTTCTTAGAGAATTGCCCCTTTTACTAATATATAATGACCTTCTTCATCCCTTATAACAGTTTTGCATTTGAAATCAATTTTTACCAAAATTAGTATTACTACTCAAGCATATTTTTTGTTATGATTTGTGTGGAATAACTTTTTCCAGCTTATCGCTTTTAACCTGGCTGTGTCCTTACATCTGAGGTGAATCTCTAGTAGACAGCATAGAGATTGCTCATATTTTTTATCCATTATATCAGTCTATGGCTTTTATTTGGGGAGTTCAAGCAATTAAAATTCAATATTATTACTGTAAAGGCATTACTAACTTTACCAATTTTGTCCTTTGGCTCTCTCTTGTCATATCATACTATTGTCTGTTTTTACCCTTTAATTTACCCTTCCTAATAATCTTTATTTCTACACTCTTTGGGAGTCTCTCGCCCTTGTTTTTTCCTTTCAGGCTGCAGCACTCCCTTTAGTGTCTCTTGTAATTCTGGTCTTTGGTAACATATTCTCTCATTTTTTCTTTGTCTGTGAAGACTTTGAACTGACCCTTATTTCTGAAGGACAGTTTTTCCAGATACAAAATTCTTTGCTGGAGTTTTTCTCTTTCAGAATGTTAAAGACATCACACTCCTTTTTTCTTGCCTCCACATTTTCTGATGAGCGTTTGGCACTTGATTTTATTGAGTTTCCCTTTTACGTGATCATTTGCTTTTCTCTCGCTGGTTTCAGAATTCTCCTTTTTTATCTCTAGTAGTCAATATTCTGAATAGTAGGAGTTTATTTGGATTTATTCTGCTTGCAGTGCATTGCTCTTCTTGGATATTGATATTTATGTCTTTAATAAGGGCTGTGAAATGTTCAGTCACTACTTTCACAAATTTTTTTGCTGCCTCTTTTCCATTCCATTCTGCTTCTGGGATATGGATAATGTATATGTTTGTGTTTCCTGTTGTCACTCAATTACCTGAAACCCTATTCCATTTTTTCTTGTTCTCTTGTCTTTCTGTTCTATCTTTTCCAGTTCAGATGTTCTGTCTTTGAAATTACTAATTCTGTCTTTGAACAATTCAAATCTGAACTTCCATGGCTTTTTTAGGTATTATGTATATATATACATATCATCCATTGTGTCTTTCATTCGTGTACAGTTTCTTTACCTTTCTTTGTATGCTTTCAAATTGTTTCTTATGATCACCCAGTGTCTTCCTAATATCCTTTATCTTTTTAGTCATATTTTATTTCAATTCTTTGATTTGATTTATGAGAGTTGTATAGTTATTTTGATTAATTGCCTTAACCTGTATCTCTATAAGATATTTGGTTTGTTCTTTTGGCTGAGCCATCTTCCTGTTTCCTAGTATGGCTTGTAAAATTTTCCTAATGTTTAGGCATCTGAATATGTTGGTGAATTTACTCTGATATCTAATTTTTCTCTTTCTTGCCTATTTTTTTTCCAGAGCTGTTCATTGATATTTGGTTCAACTTATTCTAAGTCTTTAAATTCTCTAGCATAAGTTATCAAAATTGGGCCACAGACTCAATACTGGAACACAGATTTTGTCCCAGGAGTTCAGCTACATAGAGAACCAAAAGCAGTTTTGCCCATGCAATTCCAGACCAGCCAGCAGATGGCGACAATCAGTACATCTTTCCATAGAGTGGAATACTGTTTTCCTATGTTTTGCTCTGGTCAGAGCCAAGATTCAAATTTTGCTCTTCTGGCCAAATTCACTGAAGAAAAGCCCCTGACTCCTCCCTCCCTTTTCCTTTGTAACAATTGACAGGGAGACAGATATTTATTCCCCTCTCAGTCAGCTGCAGTGAGTCAGGTACCCCAGCTTAATATTTTGGGATGGAGGATGGAAGTCCTTCCTGGCTTCCATGGTGGCTTGGTAACACAATTTTGTTGTTTCAGGTTCTTCATCTATCTGTCCTTCACCCTACTTGGAGTTGTGTAGCACTGTACTGGTCTGCTAACCTCCAAAACACATATTTTGGACAAGTTTTGTTTTTTTCCCCAATATTTTTTGTAAAAGAGTTTAGCCCTGCCCACCAAGTCTGATGCCATCTTCCCAAAATTCTACTGCTCAACATTTTTTTTTTCTGGTACTTGGTGTACACCACGGTGGTATTTATTAAAGGCTCATATTTTTATATATACAAATTTTAAAAGATGCTTAGATTACATAATTGTAACACAAAATTTACAGGGATTCCCATGTTCCCTACCTCCCACACCTCCAATAACATCCCACATAAACATCTTTCATTAGTGTGGTACATCACCTGCAATGGATATACACATCCTGTGGCTTTGACACTAAGCATGGTCCATAGTTCACATTGTAGACCATACTCTCTATCACACAGGTCTGCATGGTATATGCTGATGTAAAATGGCCTATATCTGTCAGTGTAATGTCACTCAGGATAATTCCCAAGTCCTGAAAAAGCCCCTGTATTACAACTGCTTTTCCCTTCCCTGCCCCCAACTTGGCTAGTGGCCACTGGCTCCATCTCACTGTTATAATTTCTTCCATTGCTTGAATCACAAAATGCCTACAACAGAATACCATTAAGTCCACTCTAGTCCATAGCTCTTCCCCCAGTACTGAGGAGTCTGGGATGGTGATGTCCACTCCACCTCCGGGTGAAAGTGGGCTTATACCCCATGGATATGGTGGATGGGATTACCCTGCCTGCAGCTGCAGGCTTTCTCCATTCCCTGGGATGGCCATTGTCCATCATCATCTCCTTACCAGGTGACTTGGGTGAGTCCATTGAGCTACAGATTAGGAGTTACAGCTCCACCAATATTCCAGGCACAGCTGGCACATGGGCAGGCCAGAGGCTCCAGTCTCTGGAACTACACCTACAAACTCCAGCATCACATATAGGTTTGAATAGAAGGGACTGATGGACCATGTGCAGGGAGGACTTATTTAAGTCCAACTCTGTCACTCTCAAAAGCACAGATTCCAAAGGAGATCCTACTGATAAGGCATCAATCTCTAGCTTTGTCACCTTATATAGGACTCAGGTGTCTCCAGAGCCCTCAGGAGCCCCTCTGTGTGGGGTGATATCCACTTTGGTGTTCTGTTAGATCCTACTGAGGTGTGCATAAGCATTACCTCTGGGATGACCTCCCGACTCTCTTTGAAGTCTCTTAGCCACATGAACTCTTTTGTCTTTACATTTTCCCCCTTTTATTCAAGGTCTATTTCCAGTCATATTGCCAGATGGCACTTGGTATTAATCCCTCGTTGCCAGGGAGGCTTATCCCTGGGTTTAATGTCCCACACTGGGGGAAGGTAATGCATTCATATGCTGAGTTTGGCTTAGAGAAAGGCCACATTTGAACAACAATGAGATTCTCAGGTGGCAACCCTTAGGCACCCCATAGGAGTAGGCTAAGTTTCAGTTACAAGAGCAAAGACTCATAAGGTTAATCATCAATAACAAGAACCCATCATTGGACCATCCTCCTTTGCCAGACACTGCCTCTGCACTCGGGGGACTGTTCCTGCTCCCTTGGAGAATGTGGCAGACCTCTCCAGGCTGAGAATTCATTATTCCCTCATTTATTGAGTGACTGTCTGCCCACCATGACCATGCACCATCCCTTGATCATTTGAACAATTTTATATATCTTTCATGTGTATTCAGATGAACTTCCTCCCATGAATTCCCCATCCCAGACACCCCCCACCAGTGATCCTCTGCAGCCCCATTGTAACCCTTCAGTGATCTAAACCTTCCTTGAAGATGAAGCCCATATTATAAGCAAACACAATTAATAGGAAAATGAAAAAATAATGATAAGTTTAAATGCAAGAGATAAAATACTTGGAAACTCGGAAAAAAAACAAGCTAAAAATAAAATATAATTAATTGATTGGGACATTCAAAAAATGGGGGGAAAATAAAAAAAATTATTTATTTTTTCATTTTATCACTGCATTATTGGGTGTCCAGTCTGTACCGTGGCACCTTCCCCCTCTAATATCCCAGTGTCCCCAAATTTTCATTTAATTTTCAAAGAAGTTTTAGGTAACAGTAAAGTCACACACAGAATACTACAGACTCATATACCCAACCTCCTTCCCCTTTCTCACACCATATTAAAAACTTTTAATTTATTTTTTTTGGAGGGGGGTGATGGTAGCATTTTTATAACTGTTATGCAGATAGTGAAACATTGCTACTAAGCATTGTCAATGGTTTACAGAATAGTTTTCAATTTAGACTTTACAAGTTAATAATTTTTTATGGTATTTACCATGTCTTGAGTCCATTACTGTAAGGTAATGAAAAAAATTTCCCATGTCCACTAAATACTCCCTGTTTGATCTTTTCTGTTCCTTCCTCCCCATCCTGCTGGATCACATGACACTCCCCTGTCTTGACTCAATGGATGACAAGATTCATAGTTACATGCCCTGGGTATTCTTACTTGCCCTTCCTAATCTGCCACCTGTCAACCATGCACCACCAAACCCAGTAATATCACTACCCACCTGTCTTATCCTTCAATATGCAACTATACTCTTATCACTTAACCATAGATTATGTCCATATGGATGATGGCTCACAATCTATTCTTCTCTTCTCTCCCTTGTTAACCTATCTTTCAGAAAATATTTCTCAGAGACTGCTCACTTTCCTCAATTGAAATCAGTGAGGTCATGTAGTGTTCATCTTTAATGCCTGACTTGCTTCATTCAACATGTGGTCTTCAAGATTCATCCATGTTTTTCCATGTGTTAGCACTTTATTCCTTATTACAGCTGAGTAATATTCCATTGTATGTATGTGCCATATTTTGTTTATTAATTCTTCTGTTGATGGGCAGTGGGGCTGATTCCAACTTTAAGCAATTGTGAACAATGCCGCAATGAACATTGGTGTGCGTATATTTGTTCGTGTTTTTGCTTTGAATTCTTCTGGGTATATACCCAGCAGTGGAATCACTGGATAATATGGAAGATATATGGTTAGTTTTCTGAGGAACCACTAAACTGTCCTCCACAGTGGCTGGACTTTTCCGCAATCCCACCAGGAGTGGATAAGGGTTCCCATTCCTCTACATCCTCTCCAACACTTATGGTATGGTGTTTTTTAAATGGCTGCCATTCTGATGGGTGTAAGATGGTATCTCATTGTAGTTTTCATTGGCATTTCCCTAATTGCTAGCAAATTGGAGCATTTTTTCATTTGTATTTCTTCCTTGAAGAAGTGTCTTTTCAGGTCACTTGCCCATTTTTTAAATGGGTTGTTTGGCTTTTTATTTTTGAGGTGTAGGATTTCTATATATATGCAGGATATTAGGCTCCTATCAGATATATGGTTGCCAAATACTTTCTCCCATTGGGTAGGCTACCTTTTTATTTCCTTAATAACATCCTTTGAGGTGCAGAGTTTTTAATTTTGAGGAGATCCCATTCATCTATTTTTTCTCTTGCTGCTCGTGCTTTGGGTGTGAAGTTCATGAAACCATTTCCTATTACAATATCCTGTAGATGCTTCCCTATGTTTTCTTCCAAGTTCTTCATGGTTTTGGCTTTTATATTTAGATCTTTGATCCATCTTAAGTTGATTATTATATAACGTGTGAGATGGAATTCCTCTCTCATTCTTTTGGATATGGATATCCAGTTCTCCAAGCATGACTTTTTAAAGAGACCATTCTCCCCAACTGAGTGGGGTTGGTGGCCTTTTCAAATATCAGATGACTGTATATGCGAGGATCTATATTAGAACTCTCAGTTCGGTTCCATTTGTCTATATATCTCTCTTTGTGTCAATACCATGCAGATTTGAGCACTGTAACTTTGTATTATGTTTTAAAGTCAGGTGATGTGATACCTTCAACTTCATTTTTCTTTTTCAATATGTCTTTGGCAATTCTGGGCCTTTTACCTTTCCAAATATATTTTGCAGTTAGTTTTTCCAGTTCCTTAAAAAATACAGTGTTGATTTTTATAAGTATTGCATTCAAACTGTAAATTAGTTTAGGTAGGATAGACATCTTGATGATGTTTAGTCTTCCTATCCATGTACAGGGAATATTCTTCCAATTATTTAAGTCTTCTTTCATTTCCTTTAACAGTGTTGTGTAATTTTTTGTATATAAGTCTTTTACATCTTTAGTTAAATTTATTCCTAATTATTTGATTCTTTTAGTTACTATTGCAAATCATATTTTTTATTTCCTCCTCAGATTGCTTGTTATTATTGTACAGAAATGCTACTGATTTTTGTGCATGATCTTATAGCCTGCGACATTACTGATCTCCTTTATCAATTCTAGAAGCTTTGTTGTAGATTTCTCAGTGCTTTCTAAGATTAGGATCCTGTTGTCTGCAAATAATGAAATTTTTACTTCTTCTTTTCCAATCTGGATGCCTTTTAAATCCTTTTCTTGCCTCAGTGCTCAAGCAAGTACTTCTAAGACAATGTTAAATAAGAGTGGTGATAGTGGGCATACTTGTCTTGTTCCTGATCTCAGAGGAAGGCTTTTAGCATTTCACCATTGAAGATGATGTTAATTTTTGTTTTTTCGTATATCCCATTTATCACATTCAGAAAGTTTCCTTCTATTCCTTTCTTTTCAGTGTTTTTATCAGGAAAGAGTGCTGTATTTTGTTGAATGCTTTTTCTGCATCTCTAGAGATGATCATGTGATTTTTTTCTTTCTATCTGTTTATGTGCTGTATTATATTGATATATTTTCTTATATTGAAGCATCCTTACATATGCTGGATGAAACCCACTTGGTCATGGTGTATAATCCTTTTGATATATTGTTGAATGCGATTAGCAAGTATTTTGTTGAGGATTTTAGCATCAAGGTTCATTAGAGAAATTGGTCTGTAATTTTACTTTCTTGTGGTGTCTTTGTTTGGTTTTGGTTTTAGGGTAAAGTTGGCAATGTAGAATGAGTTAAGCAGTATTCCTTCTGCTTTTATTTTTTGGAAGAGTTTAAGAATAACTGGTGTTAGCTCTTTCTGGAATGTTTGGTGGAATTAAGCTGTGAAGCCATCTGGTCCTGGGCTAGTCTTATTCAGGAGGTTTTTGATGAATTAGTCTATCTCTTTACTTGTAATTGGATTGTTGAGTTCCTCAATTTCCTCTTTTAACAATGTAGGCTGTTTGTGAATTTCTAGAAACGTCTCCATTTCCTCTAAATTATCATTCTTGTTGGCATATAATTTTTCAAAGTATCTTCTTATGATACTCTTTATTTCTGTGGGGTCAGTAGTGATATCCCCTTACTCTTTCCTTATTTTGTGTATTTTCATCTGTTCTCTCTTTTTCTTTGTTAGTCTGGCTAAAGGGTTGTCAATTTTTTTTTGTCTTATTTCTTTGTGGTCAGTAGTGATATCCACTTGCTCTTTCCTTATTTTGTGTATTTGCATCTGTTCTCTCTTTTTCTTTCTTAGTCTTGCTAAAGGTTTGTCAATTTTATTCATCTTCTTGAAGAACCAGCTTTTGGTTGTTTATTTCTTCTAGTGTTTTCTTATTCTCTATTTCATTTAGTTCTGCTCTAATCTTTGTTATTTCCTTCTTTCTTCTTCGTTTAGCTTTAGTTTGTTGTTGTTTTTGCAATTCCTCCAAGTGTGCAGTTAGGTCTTCAATTTTAGCTCTTTCTTCTTTTTAAATATATGTATTTATGGTTATGAACTTCCCTCTCAGGACAGCTTTCGCTGTATCCCATAGGTTGTGATATGTTGTATTGTTGTTTTCATTAGTTTCAGGGTACTTACTGATTTCTTTTGAGATTTCCTCCTTGATCCACTGTTTGTTTAATAAGAGTGTGTTGTTTAACTTCCATATCTTTGTGCCTTACCTGTTTCTCTGGCCCTTAGTGACTTCCAATTTCATTCCATTTTGGTCAGAGAAATTACCTTGTTTAATTTCAATCTTTCTGAATTCATTGAGCATTGTTCTGTGGCCTGGCATGTGATCTATCTTGGAGTATGATTCCATGTGCACTAAAGAAAATTTTAAATCCTACTCTATTTGGGTGAAGTGTTCTGTATATGTCTATAATGTCCAGGTCCTATAATTTATTGTTCAGAGCCTTTGTTTCTTTATTGATTCTCTGTCTAGATGTTCTGTCTAATGATGATAATGGTGTATTAAATCCCCCCATTATAATTGTAGAGGCATTTATTTCTCCACTTAGTTTTCCTAAGAGTTTGCCTCATGTATTTTGAGTCACCCCAATTAAGTGCATAAATGTTTATGATTGTTCTCTCTTCTTGAGAGATTACCCATTTTACTAATATATAATGTCCACCGTTGTCTCTTTAAATAGTTATGCATTTAAAATTTATTTTGTCTGATATTAGAATAGTTCCTAATGCCCTTTCTTTTCGATTGTTAGCTTGTAATATATTTTTCCAGCCATTCACTTTCAGCCTTCTTGAATCTCTGGGTCAAAGGTGGTTTTCTTGTAGACAGCATATAGATGGATCATATTTCCTTATCCATTCTGCCAATCTGTTTCTCTTGAGTGGTGAATTTAATCCATTAACATTCAGTGTTATTACTCGCAATGAATTTCTTACTTCAGCCATATTTTCTTTGGGTTAATGTATGTCATATGTTGTTTTGTTTCTGTTTTTGTCTTTTTAGTTGTTTGTAAACTCTCCTCCAACTACATCTCCCTTGTTTTTTCCTTTCAACTTGTAGAACTTCCTTCAGTATTTCTTGAAGAGCATGTTCCTTATTGACATACTCTCTTATTTTCTGTTTATCTGTGAATATTTTGAACTCTCCATCATTTTTGAATGCCAGTTTTTCTGGATAGAGAATTCGTGGGTGGAAGTTTTTTTTCTTTTAGTACTGTGACTATGTCATACCACTGTCTTCTTGCCTCCATGGTTTCAGGTTAGAAATCTTCACTTAATCTTATAGTGCTTCCCTTTTATGTGATGGTTCTCTTTTCTCTTGCTACCATGAGTATTTTCTCTTTGCCTTGAGCATTTTGACAAGTATATTTCTTGGAGTTGGCCTGTTGGGATTTATAAAGTTTGGGGTGTGCTGTGCTTCCTGGATCTGCACATCCATCACTCTCAATAGGGTTGGGAAGTTTTCCACCATTATTTCCTTCAACACTCCTTCTGTTCCTTTTCCCTTCTATTCTCCCTCTGGGATGCCCATAATGCTGATGTTTTTACATTTTGTATTCTCTGTTAAATCCCTGAGTCCTGCTGGATTTTTTCTATCTTTTTGTCTCTCTGTTCTACTAATTTCAGATGTATTGTCTTTCACATCACCAAGTCTTTCTTCTGCCTGTTCATATCTGCTGTTATGTGAATCCAGCGTCTTTTTTATTTCTTGGATTGTGCCATTGATTACCATCATATCCATTATCATTTTGTGTATGTTTACAATTTCTTCAGTATGTTCTGCCAGTGTCTTATTTGTATCCTTAATCTCTTCCTTCACTTCATTAAGTTGGTCCATGATATTTGTTTGGAAATCTTTGATTAGTTGTTCGATGTTATGCATTTTTTCCTAATTTTTAGTTTGTTCAATTGCCTGGTCCATGTCTTCCTGTTTCTCAATGTGTTTTGCAATTTTTTGTTGCCCTCTAATAATCATTTTATCTTGATGGGTTTATTCAGTTGATGACCGTCTCTCTCTCCTCTAGAGTTTCATTTAGCTGGTGGTTCTGTGTGTGTCTTAAGTTTTCTCTTTAACACTTTTTCTTCATATTTTACTTCCTTGCTTCTTTTCATATTACCTTGAAGGCAAAACATTAAGGGCAGAGGAATCAAAAGATGTGGGAAAGGAAGAAAGATAAAAGTAATATTGATAAAAGTTAGAAGAGGGGCCAAATAAGACTTAGTGAAACGAATATTTAACTCATGTAGGCAGTGTAGAGTAGTAGGGAAAAAAGTGAAGTACCTACAATGGACTTGGAAACCAAATAGAGGAATATATATATAATGATTTAGAAGGCTAGAATGATTAGGAGGGAGAGAAAGAGTGAAGAAAGGACTGAAAGTAAAAGTTAATATTAATATATGAAGAAGGAAACAGAATAGATAGAATAAAAATTGATACCCTTAAGTTGTGGGATAATGAAAAAACGTAGTTTGTAAGAACTACAATGGAAAGCAGAAGGCAGAAAGATGTAGGAAGGGAAGAGATAACTTGGGAGGCAAAATCAATATAGAAAGAGAATGGGCAATCACTGAAGAAGAAGCACAGCAAAGAAGAGAGAAACCAGTAGCAACTAATTAAAAAAAAATGGAAAGAAAAAAGAAGAGGGGGATGAAAGAGGACAGAAAAGCAAGAGACAACAAATAAACAGAGAAAAATCAAACAACCACATGAGCAAGCAGTCAAATAAAACTATGGAGGAACAGTGTTCATTCTAGGGTCCTTGTGGAACCTCTCAGCCTGCTTGTATTTATCAATCAATCTCCCTGCAGGGTTCTATCTGCAGGTTTTGAAGCAGATTTTAGCTATTAAGCTAAATTAAAAAGAAGAATTCATTTTTCATTTTTTAAAGTGACTGTCTTCTTCTTCTTCTTCTTCTTCTTCTTTTTTTTTTTGTGAAATAAGGGACCAAAAAGAAGTCCTCTTCTAGACCACCCCTTTCACTGAGGGGAACCTAACAAGGCTCGTGGAAACTAATCAAGCACTTCCCACTTCCTGGCCTTCCCAAGGGAGCTGAAACTCTGAGGCGTGTCAGTGCAGAATGATAAAATTAGCTTACTCTGCCTCCTCTGGAGCCAAGCCTCAGTGTCACCAGGCTGCTGGGTAAATATTCTTCCTCAGTAGATTTGCTTCTCACCTCAACCTGGAGCTCCTTCAAGTTATCTGCTCACCAAAGCTATGAGGGGGTCCAGGAAGCCAAATCCACAGATGGGAAACCCCTCTCTTCCTTCTGTCAGAACCCTCCCTCTCTTGGAGAATGCTCCCTCTCACCAGGTTGGTGGGGCTTTGGGGTGTATCCCTAGGCAGCTAGGTAAATCAACTTCCTCAGCAGATTTGCCCATCCCTTCTGCCTGGTGTTGATTCAATCCAGCTATTTTATTTGCCCAAGCTGCAAGGGGTTCCAGGCAGCCAAATCCACAGAAAAAAAAACCCCTCTCAACCCTTCACCAGAACCTTCTTACTCTCAGAGAGCACTCCCTCTCTCTGGGTTCCTGGGCAGGAGTCACAGCTCCAACCAGCCTTTATCCCTATGGGTGGGACTCAGCCATCTGTGTTAACCACCACAGGCAGGCTTAAAACTCACGAATCTCTACCAATCAATCCATGCCATCAATCTGCCTCCAGATAGATGTCCCAAGCTTCTCACTCTATGCGCCCACAGCACAGACCCCTGGGCAGAACCCTGTCCACTATCGGCCATCCTCAGAGAGCGAGTCAGTGAGTGCCCTCTTAAACTGATGCCATCTTGCCTCCCTCGTCATTTTTGACAAGGCTTTCAAACCCACCCAGCTGTGTAAGAAAATTCTATTAAACAAATGGAGCTGGGAGAACTTGACATAGATACCCAAATGAAAGAAAGAGTACCCTATGTTATACCTCATTTTAAAAATTAACTCATAACTTATAAAAGATGTAAATTTCAACCTAGAGGCATAAAACTTCTAGAAGAAAATGTGGGAAACACTTTCAAGATCTTGGGATAGGCTGTGAGGTCTTAAACCTCTCATCCAAAACATAAACAATGAAAGAAAAAAATAGATAAATGAGACCTCCTCAAAATTAAAAATTTTTGTATTAAATGAATTTATTATGAAGATGAAAAGGTAATGTACAAATGGGAGAAAATATTTGGAAAAAACTGATTTTCTTATTATATAAAGAGTTTATACAACTCAATGAAAAAAAGTCAAACAACCAAAATAAAAAATGGGCAAAAGTGAGGGTGAGGTACAAGATGGTGACAGAGTAAAGTGCTGCAAGTATCAGTTCCTCTTACAGGGGAGCTAGTATTCACACAGAGCTAAAGCACCTGTTTGAGGGCCCAAGCAAACCAGAAGAGCATTCTGCAACATCCTTGAATTTATGGAAGAGGGAGAATGCCACCTGCAGAGCAGATTTGTGAGTAGTGCACTCCACACAGTAGACACCAGTGCCCATACTCCACAGTTTGCGCAAGCCACCTGGGGAGGTTTTCTGTGGCTGTAGTTGGAAGCTCCATTTTCCAAAAACCAGGGAGGAAGAGATGATTGGCCACCAACTTCAGCTACTGATTAGTAAACTCAGTTGGATAAAGTATAATCCAAAGAACTGCTAAAGTTTAAACATGTCCAAGTCAGAAAGAGGCTGGTGGCTGCCATGTTAACTCTGCCCTCAGCATGAGAGGAAGTGGGTTTGGATGAAAATCACTGTGCTGTTAGGGACCAGGTTCTTTCCACCCAGATTGGTTTGCAGCCCTACCCTAGGTTCCAGCCCCACCTCTTGCAAGGGGAATTCTGGGGGGACATGCACCAGCCTTTCCAGGAAAGTGCAGGCCATACTGCAGAGGCTAGTGCCCATTCTACTCCAGTGGTGCAAGCCACATCAGTTGTTATTCTATGGCTTGAGTTGGAAGCTCCATTACCCAAAAATGGGGGAGGAAAAGAAGATTGGCCACCGCCTTCAGCTACTGCTTAGTAAACTCAGCTGTCTAAAGTATAACCATAAGAACAGCTAAAGTTTGAAAATGTCCAAGTCCTTAAGAAGCCAGTGACCACCATTTTAACTCTGTCCCCATTATAAGGGGAAATGGGGCTGACTGAAAATCACAGTGATAGTAAGGACCAGCTTCTTTCCACCAAGATTAGATTGCAGGTCTAACCCCACCTCTGGCAGGGAGTAAGCTAGGGGAACCTGCACCAGCCTCTTCGGGTAACCGCAGGTGCTTTTGACCAGTACAGACTGAATAGAAAGACACCTGGGGCTCCATCTCTGCACACCAATAGGACAAGAGAGGAGCAATATTTCCTCAGACTCTTTGGGCAACTGCAGGCCCTTTCAGCCCACATGAACTGGTTTCTTGAGCATCTTGGATTCCATCTCAACTCCTCCATGCCCATATGCGAGAAGGGGCCTGGTGTTTCTTCTATCTCTCTGGGAAACTTCAGGTACTTTCAGCCTGCACAGACCGGATACTTGGGCACCTATAGCTTCATTCTTACCCCTTAATAGGATAGGAGATGAGCTGTGTTTTCCCAGGTTCTCTGGGCAATTTCAGGCACTTTCAGCCCATGTGAACTGGTTCATTGAGTGACTTCAATGCCATCTCCACCTCTGCCCTATCCACTGTAAGATAGGCTGATGACACCTCAGCCTATTTGGGCAACTACAAGTGCTTTTGGCTTGCACAAACCCAACTCTTGGGTGCCTGTTGTTCCTTACCAACCCCCAATAAGACAAGAGACAGACTATGTTTCCTCAGCATCTCTGGGTAACTGCAGGTGCTTTTAGCCCACACAGACTGAATATTCTGACACCTGTAGCTCCATCCCCACCCCTTCAAAGTAGGATAGGAAGGGAACTGTGTTTCCTCAACTTTTCTGGGCAGTGGCAGGCACTTTTGACCTGCATGGCATGGACTGGTAGGTAAATGCGGAGCTAGCCTCAGCCCCCAATAAGATAGGAGAGGTCTGGTGTTTCCTCACCCTTTCCAAGCAGCAGTAGGTACATTCGGCATACAGGGATTCAATTATTGGTTGTCTGTGGATCCACCACAACCACAAAATGGGAGAGGAGGAACTGTTGTTTTGTCAGCCTTTTCAAGCAATGGCAGGTAATTTTGGCCTACATGGACTGAACTGTTGGGTGTCAGTGGTTTCACTACCAACCCCTAAAAGGCAGAAGGGAAAGTACTCCCTCAGCCTCTCAGGATAACTGCAGGTCCATTTGGCCCACACAGATTAGAGTGTTGGGAACTCCAGAAGGTCGATCCCCACCCATGGAGGGAGGGGAGGCAGTGCTACAACAGTCTTCCTGAGTAACTGTGGACATTATCGACCTACATGGCATAGATTGCAGTCCATACCTGAAGCTCCATCCTTGCCCCAGGCAGGGGAGGAATGGGTGTGAAGAATCTTCAGTCTCTCCAGGCAGCTACAGACAGTCTTGGACTGCACAACTTGAATTATTACACATGGTTGCAGCTCTGTCCCTACCCCTGACAGAGGAGAAAGGTGGGGGAAGCTTCATCAGTTTCTGGGGCAATGCAGACAGCTTCAAACTTCACAGATCATAGCACCAAATACATCCTCAGCTCCTACTAAAAAAACAGCAAGGGAGAAAAGACAAAAAGCCCTAATCTAAAGAAAGAAACTACACCTAGAATAAATACATCTAGTAAGTCAGATGCCAAGAGACCAACAACAAAAATTACAATCCATACCAAAAAAGAAGAAGAGATGGTTCAGGGAAAGGAACAAGATGAACATCTGATGACATAAAGGAGTTGTGACAACTAATCATAGATAGTCACACACATCTCCTTAATAAGTTCTATGAGCTGGCTAGAGAGATTAAGCATATTAAGAAGACACTGTGTAAGCAGTTTGATATTATTTATGAATTCCAAAAAGACATTTAGATTGTTTATAAACTGGTTTGTTCCTCTGGGCAGGATAACCCTTCCTTGTATTAGAGTCAGAAGCTGAAAATTCTGATTAAATTGTTAAGTTTGGGGTTTTAATTCAACCAGATCATTAGAGTGCAACTCAGCATTGTGTCCCAACTCCCCTTAGTGGGATGATACAAACAGATTCTCACACAGAAGTAGACACACAGAGAAGAAGGGCACAGAGGAATAGAGACGACTCATTAGACATGGCAGAGGCCCCAGGAAGAGAGATGAGCCTGTTAGTCTATAGATGACCTTGTGAAGAGACTAGAGCAGCTGATCCCTGAAAGAAATAAGCTCCAGGTAGAGAGATGAGCCTTATTCCAGCCTACAGCTGAGACTGGAAGAAGCTGGGACCATGGAGCCTTAAGAGGAAGAAAGAAGGCTGAACCCTTGCAGACATTGTCTGCCATATTGCTTCAACACATGACCAATGACTGTTGGTGATAAAGTACCTCTTATGGTACCTTGAGTTAAACTCTTTAAGGCCTTGTGACTGTAAGCTTCTACCCCAAATAAATACAGTTTATGAAAGCCAACCGATTTCTGGTACTTTGCATCAGCACCCATTTTGGCTGACTAATACACTGTGAGCACAAAGAATTTGAAAGCATACAGAGAAAAATAGCAGATCTCGTGAAAATGAAAGGCACACTAAATGAAATAAAAAGCACACCATTGAGGAGTGGATATGGCTCAACTGGTTGAGCACCTACCTCCCACATGGGAAGGACTGGGTTCAATTTTCAGTGCCTCCTGGAAAAACAACAAACAAAACAAATGAAAAAAACATCTCAAGGAAGGTGACGTGGCTCAGTGGTTGAGTGCTGTCTTCTCACATATGACATTTCAGGTTCAATTCCCAGTCCTCGGTACCTCAAAAAAAAACACATACACTCGAGGCATATAACTGCATATTTGATGAGGAAGAAGAAAGGATTGGTGAGCATGAACACATGGCCTCTGAAAGTGAACATACAAAAGAACAGATAAAGAAAAGAATGTAAAATTTGGAACAGTGTCTCAGGGATACAATGATGAGAAAAGATGTGCAAACACACATGTCAGAAACATACTTCTCCCAGAAGGAGAAAAAAATGGAAAAGGGGCAGAAAGAATATGTAAAGAAATAATGGTAGAAAATTTCTCAACCCTATTGAAGGACATAGATATCCAGTTCCAAGAAGCAAAACAGAATTCCATCTGAATAAAATCAAACAGATGAACCCCAAGACACATAATAATCAGAACATCAAATGCCAAAGACAAAGAAAGAATTCTGAGAGCAGCAAAAGAAAAGCAATGCATAACATATAAGGGATACCCAATAAGATTAAGTGCCAATTTATCATCAGAAACCGTGGGGCAAGAAGGCAGTGATATGATATATTTAATGTGCTGCAGGAGAAAAATTGCCAGCAAAGAATCTTATATCCAGCAAGATTGTCTTTCAAAAATAAGGGTGAGTTTTGAACATTCGAAGATAAACAGAAACTCAGAATGTTTATAAGAAAGAGACCAGCTTTGCAGGAAATACTAAAGGGAGTGCTACAGACAGAAAGGACAAAACAGGAGAGAGAGGCTTGGAAGAGAGTCTAAAAATGAAGATTTTATCAGGAAAAGTGACTAAAAGTGTCAAAGATTGGTGAAAATAAAATATGACAGATAAAACCCAAAGTTCAGAATGAGTGAAATAAAAACTGCCTTT
The DNA here is from genome assembly GCA_029593785.1 of Cabassous unicinctus. NCBI lineage: Eukaryota > Metazoa > Chordata > Mammalia > Cingulata > Chlamyphoridae > Cabassous > Cabassous unicinctus. The sequence continues at coordinate 18,240 of JAQZBX010015860.1, forward strand.
ATAGAAATAGCATTTTATGTTAATGGATTCAACTCTCTAATCAAAAGACATGGACAGGTGGAATGGATAAGAAAATATTAGCCATCAATATAATGTTTACAAAGATTCAACTCAGACACAAGCACATATAAACTGAAACTGAAAGGTTTGAAAAAGGTATTCCATGCATAAAGTAAGAAAAAAGAAGCTGTTGTAACTATACTTTTATCAGAAGAAATAAACTTTAAAAGCAAAATATTATATATTAATAAGAGGGGAAATTCACCAGGAAGAAGTAACAGTCAAAAATGCCTATGCACCTAACTAGGAAGCCCAAAGATTCATGAGGCAAACACTAGCAAAACTGAAGAGAGAAACAGATATCTCTACAATAAAATTTGGAGACTTCAATACACCACTCTCAGCATAGAATAGAACATGTGGGCATGTGATAAATTAAAAAAAAAACAGAGAATTTGAATAATATGATAAATGGACTAAACTTAATAGACATATACAGAACACTGCACCCCAAAACAGCAGGATATACATTCTTCTCAAGTGCCCATGGATCTTTCTCTAGGATAGACCATATATTGTGTCACAAAGCAGATCTCAATAATTTCAACAGATCAAAATTATATAAAGCACTTTCTCTGATCCTATTGGATTAAATTTGGAAATCAACAAGAGGCAGAAGAAGGGAAAAATCACAAATATATAGAGCTTAAACAACACACTATAAAATAATCAGTGAGTCAAAGAAGAAATTGCCAGAAAAATCTATAAATACCATGAGAACACAAATATCAGACCTTATGGGATCCTGTGAAGGCAGTGCTGAGAGGTAATTTTATAGCCCTCAATGTTTACATTAAAAAAGAAGAAATAGCTAAAATCAAAGACCTAACTGCACAGATGGAGGAACTAGAAAAGAACAGCAATCTAATCCCAAAGCAAGTGGAAGGAATGAAGTAACAAAGATCAGAGCAGAAATAAATGAAATTGAGAAAAACAACAGCAACAATAACAAAAACAATAGAGAAAATTAACAAAACCAAAAGTTGATTTTTCAAGATTAACAAAATCGACAAACCATTAGCTAGACTGACAAAGAAAAAGAGAGAGAAGATGCAAATAAATTAAATAAAAAATGAAAAACAGGGACATTACTAGTGACCACACAGAAATAAAATAGATCATAAGAAGATACCATGAACAACCTTATGCCAGAAAACTAGATAACATAGATGAAATGGAAAAATTCCTTGGGATGTATGAACAACCTATACTGATCCTTAGAAGATATAGAAAACCTCAATAAATCAATCACAAATAAAGAGATTGAAACAATCATCAAACAACCCCCACAAATTAATAGCACAGGATGAGATGGTTTCACAGGTGAGTTCTATGAAGCATTCAAAGAAGATTTAGTACCAATCTCACTTAAGCTCTTTCAAAAAACTGAACAAGAAGGACACTACCAAACTCATTTTATGAAACCAATAACACCATATTACTAAAGTCCTATAAAATTAATACAAAAACAGAAAAGTAAAGACACATTTCCCTAATGAATATGGATGCAAAAGTCCTGAAAAATAATGCTTGTTAATTGAAACCCACAACACATTAAAGGAATGATTCATAATAATCAAGTCAGTTTTATACCAGGCATGGAAGAGGGGTTTAACACAAGAAAATCAATCAGCATAATACACCACATTAATTAATCAAAGAAGAAAAAACTCACATGATCCTATTTATTCATGCAGGATAGGAATTTGACAAAATACCACATCATTTCTTGATAAAAATACTCCAAAAGATAGGAATTGAAAGAAACTTTTTCAACATGATAAAGGCCCTATATGAAAAACCCACAGCTAACATTGTACTCCTTGGTGAAAGAGGACCCTTATCTCACACATTATAGAAAAATTAACTTAAAAGGGATTAAATACCTAATTATGAGAGTAAGAACCATAAAGCTCCTAGAAGAAAATGTAGGAAAACATCTTCAAGACATGGTGGTAAATGGTGCATTCTTAAACCTTATGTTGAAAGCATGAGAAATTAAAGAAAACATGGATAAATGAAATCTCCTCAAACTTAAACACTTTTGTGATTCAAAAGATTTCATCAAGAAAGTGTAAAGGAAACCCTCTCAATGGGAGAAAATATTTGGAAACCACATACCTGATAAGGGTTTTCCATTCTATATAAAGAGATCATACAATGCAACAATAAAAGATTAAGCATTCCAATTTTTAAATGGGCAAAAGATGTAAATAGACTTTTCTCCAAAGGGATAAAACAAATGGCCAAATAGTACATGAATAAATATCCATATCACTAGCTATTAGGGAAGTGCAAATCAAAAGGTGAATGAGATATCATCTCACACAGCACAGAATGGCCATTAATAAAAAGAAATAGAAAAGAATAAGTGCAGGAGAAGATGTGGAGAAATTGGAATACTCCTTCACTGTTGTTGGGATTGCAAAATGGTGCAGCCTCTGTGGAAGATATTTTCGCGGTTCCTCAGGAAGCTAACTATAGAACTGCCATATAATCCAGCCATTCTTCTACTAGGAATATATCCAGAAGAACTGAAAACTGTTACACAAACATACTTCTGCACACCGATGTTCATTGTGACATTATTCACAATTGCCAAAGATGGAAACAACCCAAGTGTCCATCAACCAATGAATGGACAAACAAATGTGTTGTATACATATGATGGAATACTATGCTGCAGTAAGAGGAATGAAATTGGGACACATATGATAAAATAGATGAATCTTTAAGATGCTATGCTAAGTGAAGTAAGCCAGACACAAAAGGACAAATATTGTATGATCTCATTATTATGAACTAAATAGGAAGAATAAACGCATGGAGATAAAACTTAGAGTGTAGGTTTTTAGGAGATAAGAGGAGGGCTGAGAAGAACTACTGATTAACTTGAATAGTGTGGAAATGGATAGAGTTAATGGTAACACATTATAGTGAGTAATAGTTTGTTTATAAATGGGATTGTGGCTGAAAAGGGTAGTTTAGAGATGGAAATGTCAATTGAAAGAAAACTAGAGAATAATCTAGGGACTCAATAACACAGTGATCCCTGAGGTGAATGAGAATTGTGGTTGATGGTACAGTTACAAGAGTGTCGTTCTGTTTGCTAGAGTGGATGTATGTCATTATTGCAGGGTGGTAGGATTGTGGAGAAACATGGGAAAAATCCAATTGTTGTAATCTATGAAATATGGCTAACAGCAATACTGTAATATTCTTGCTTCAGTGCCAAAGATGTATGTGTTGATAATGTTGGGGTATGAAAAATGTATGCCAGAAGCACGTTATGGACCATGGTTGGTGGGAACAGTCTAATGATAATTCTCCTAATCTGTAATAAATGTTCTACCATGGTGGGGTGTGTTGGTGAACAGGTATTGTATGGGAATTCTACACACGTACATAATTGTTTTCTAAGTACACAACTTCTGTAATAAAAATATATCAAATAATAATAATAGGTGGACGGGAGAAAATATATGAAATATAAGTTAGGTCCTAAAGATAGTAGTAATATTTTGATGATATTCTTTCATAATCTGTAGCAAATATTTCACAACAGTGGGACTTGGTGGTGGTGGGATGATGTGTGAGACCCTTTTATGATGTTGGGGATGTTTGCTTTGTAAGTTCACAACTTTTACTATACACTTATTTTTTGTGTATGCTTATGTTTGAATGATATATTTCAATAAAATTTGTTAAAAATGAAAAATGCACAAAAGTCTTGAATAGACATTTTTCAAATGAGGTTATACAAATGGCCAAAAACCACCATGAAAAGACGTTCAGCATCACTATCTATTAAGGAAATACAGATCAAAATTAAGAGTTACTATTTTCACACCTTATAGAATGGCCATTATTTGGTGGGAATGTAGAAAGTTGCAACCCTTGTGGAAAAGTTTGGCTGTTCTTCACAAAGCTAAATATAAAACTGCCATGTGTTCCAGCAATCCTGCTACTAGGAATATATTCAGTAGAACTGAAAGCAAGGGAGCGAACTGACATTTGCACATTGATTCACAACTGCTAAAAGATGGAAACAACCCAAGTGTATATCAACCAATGAGAGGATAAACAATATATGGTATATATGTACAATAGATTATTATTTAGCTGTAAGAAGTAATGAAGTTGGGATGCATATGACAACGTGGACAAACCTTGGGGACATTATGTTGATTGAAATGTCAGACACAAAAGTACAAATATTCTATGGTCTTACTGATATGAACTAAAACGGTGAGTAAATTCACAGAGATAAATTCTAGAGTATACTTTACTAGAAATTGAATTGTTTTGAGAATGGGAGCTGATGTTTAATGTACTTAGAATTATTGATGCGGTTTATTGTGAATATTTTGAAATGAATAGAGTTGATGCTAATATATTACAGTAAGTATAATTAACACTGCTATTTTATAAATAATAATTGTGGCTGAAAGTGATAGTCTGTGGATGTAATATTTCATTTGAAAGGAAGCTAGAGAATAATGTATGGACTGTATAACAGTAATTTTGATGGTGGATGAAGATTGACATTAATAATATAAGAATTTTATTCCTTAACAAAGTGTGAAATAAATGGTAACACACAAGAAAATTACAACTAATGTAACATGGATTTTAGTTAACATTAATATTGTACTATCTTTGCAGCAATGGCAAGAAGATATATCAATCCCTGGTGAAAGATGGTCTATAGTCAACAGAACAAATATGAAAACATTCTCTCATGAACTATAACAAGTATATAATACTAATTCAGGGTGGCATTAACCAGGTGGTTGGTGGAAAATACACGAAATATAAGATATTGGCTATAGTTAGTAGTAATGTTTTGATGATGCTCTTTCATAGTTTGCAATAATTGTTTCACAAATATTCAAAGTGTTGGTGGTGAGGTAATGTATGGGAGCCCTGTATGACATTATGCAAGTTTGTTTTGTAAGTTCACAACTTAGGCTAAACACTTATTGTTTATGGATGTTCATGTATGGATGTTAAGCTTCAATAAAAAAGTTTTAAAAAATTTCAGTAGGTGTGTGGCCCCACTGACTTATTAAGGAAGCTTGTTAGAGCTTATTTTACTTTAAACTGCAACTTCTATCTTAGTTAGATAGACACAGATCTGACTTCGTGAAAAGTGTAGACTGTTAAATAGTCTGCCTTGTCTGTTGGAAATCACTGAAATGATGTTTCAAGGTATTTTGCAAAGACAATTGTGAATCAAAATAATACATATCTAAGGCTCTGGCAATATGTAGTGACACAGTAAGGAATAAAAATAAGTAAACCATAAGGAAAATTGAATTTATGATTAGCATGGGAAGAACTATAAAAGAATAGAAGACTTGCTGAGGACGCAGCAGCATGAGGGGAAATAACCAGAGTTTGATAAGACAAACCTGAGCTTTACAACTAACTCATCTCTTTGACTTATGCATTTTGTGACCTTGAAATTTTACTCAGCTATTTTGAATTACCATTTCTTCATCTTCAAATTTTGTCTAAATAAGATTGCATTTGAAGAATTCTGTAATAATTAATTGTATAATGTATGAATATTTACTTTAAAGGGGATCATAGGGAAGAAATTTAACTTATATGGACCTTTTTCTGTGACTGGCATAATGGTTGATGGAGATAATCATGGTGAAAGAAAGAAAATGAAACCAGAGTTGCAGTCAATGATTAGAAGAAATACAATAGTAAGATTTAGAAGTGAAAGTAGTTAGAAGTTTAACATTTCTAAGTAAATTGGTATGTTATATGTTTGTAGCCAGAGAGATGGAAATAGAGTTCAATATCTTGAAAGAGATAAATTTCAAGCTATAATTTTAACAAGTGGATAAAAACATAAATGAATTTGGGATATTAAAAAGCATATGTGATAAAGATCCAGGTAAAATAGTATTCAGACAAGAATGGCAAAGAATGAAAATCTTCATGAGTGTGTATTACAGCTATTTAAATTCCAATGCATTTTTTCCCAAAGATGCTAAGGTAGATATAGATATAGGAGAGATATATATATAAACTTCCCGTAGGGATAATTTAGCATATTCCTCGGCACATGACTTCTTGTTTTATTTCCACCATGCTAAGTTATGTTTTCTCAGGCAGTTTATTCCTAAAGACTTACAAAATGACCTCAGGCCTTGCAGATATCCCCAAGCAGCCTCTGCACTTCACCTAAGCTAAGAGATAATTGTATTTTCTGGATTTGCTATAACAGGAAAAGGCTGTGCATTTCTTTAATAGATTTCTGCATTGTAACAATATAGAAGTGGTGCTTAAGAGTCAATGTTTATTGAGTACTTCCATTTTGTCAGTTATTTTGAGTCCTTTGGTGGATATAATGCCTTTATGCTGAAAAGATTATAGGAGATGCAGATGAAGAATGTGAGGCACAGACGTTTTACCCAGAATCACACAAATAATAGCTGGCATAGGAAATAGCAATTGCGGGCAAATGAGGAAGCACTTTCATTCTCAGACCCTCTGCTGTTACCCATAACTTAAGAATACCAGGCCAGGCGATCCCACTCCCCTAGCTCCCTCCAGCCACGCCCCAACCTCCGCCCCCCTCTCGCCTCCCGCGCAGGCACCGCCGGCGGGCGCTGGGAGCCAGGCGCAGGCGGCGAGTGGCATTCATGCCTCTGCGGAGCCGCCAGCTGGCCGAGGCCACCGCGCACAGCCCAGCTCCCGCTGCCCTGCTTTCCTGCACCAAGTGTACCGCTGCAGCCCGAGCCCGGACACCGGTTCTAGCGCGCCACAGACTGGAGAGCGGTTGAGGATGCCTGGCCAGCAGCCCGCAGCATGGATTCGGACTCCAGGGAACATAGCGAGGGCGAGCCCATAGGCGCCGCAGGTACCGAGGCGCCACAGCCTCCTGGCTGGAAGGGCTCAGGCCTGGGAGGTGGGGATGCCCGGGCAGGAAAACGCGAGTATTTCTTTGAGTTGCCAGGAGGGTGGCCCACCTCCAACAGACGGAGCCCTTGGCCCCAGATTAGTCTCCCACTTCCCAATGTCATCTTGGAGTCCTGAGGGTGGAGGACAAGCGACTGGAAGCACCTATGGCCCCGGCGGTGGTGTCGGAAAGGCAGGCTCAGGAGCCCGGCAGGGCAGTGCCAGGCGTTGTGCCAAGGGCCCTACATCTCATTCCCTTTAATCCTCAGCCTCACCCCTGGAGATGGTTATCTCCGGTTTACAGAGAATCTGATAGGATTGGTCTCACAGCCAGGAGTAGCCAGGTCAGAGTGACTTCCTTTTCATTACATCATACTCCTAACAAGCATCTTGGTCAACACCTTTGGGTGAGTGGGAAGGAGGAAAGGGCTGGCGAAAGGAAAGGTGGCTTCACCAAGATGTTTGTGTGTAAGGATTCCTGCTTTGCGTAGGTATGTGTGGGTATAATTAATAAACATGAGCCCTTTGCGTGGCTATATGTTTCCGTGACCATAAAGTACCAAGATTTCATTCCACAGGTGGATTGTGGGTTCTCCTCCTCATCATTTAAAAGTTCCAGTGGGTGTTTTATGTGCATTTAAGTATTTTTTCATAGCTCGAGAGGGCAGTGACATTGACACTGATGCTTTACTCTCTTGCCATCCTAGGAATTAATATTCTTCGGGCCCCCTCTCCCCCCAATTATCCAACTTCTTGACGAAGAGAAGGGATAAGGATAAGGAGGCCTAGAGAAAGAAGAGAAAAGAAGGAGCCTGGGGAAGTAGAGAAACTTCAGAATAGCTTGTACCTAGATGAAAGGGTTGGGAAAGAGTTATTAAGTGCCCTGACACCTTCTTACCCCCACCAGGCCTCAGCACAGAGTGCTGGTGTTCATGTCAGTTTGTGTCAGAAGGCTTCTGCCCAACTAACAGCAAACTTTATCCCCTGAAATCAGGTGGATCAGAGGACGAATAGGGCAGCCAGCTCCTGTGAACTTTCATCATGTGTTTGCGCCATACTGTTTTCTACAGACGTGTCTTCTTTCTTCATGTGCTTGAATCTCACAAGTTGAACATTTATACCATTGTCACAAGCTATTCTGCTACATGGCATACAGTCTTGGTGACAGAGCCTCTAATAGGATGCTAATTCATCACCTCACTAATGGTGCATTCTGTCTAGTGGAACTCCTTTTTGCAACTTCAGAGGCAGGTTGAATGACAGATATGTTATCCATAGGGGTTGACCTTTGTCTTTACAGAATACTTGGCATTAATCTGCAAACCTGTACTTATGCAAGCCAAGTAGGTAGAAGGGTTTGTAACTGAGAAAGACAACAGGGTGTTTGGAACCTCTTGGAGTATTTACACGAGTGTCTGTGTGTTCCTCCTTCATAGGGAATTGAAATATAAAACTGCTACTTCCTCAGCACCATTTCCCTCCCAAAATTGTAAAAAAGCCCTACCTTAACAAGGACCTTATAAGATTAAAAGCCTAGATTCTGGTATCAGACAGTCCTAGGTTTTAGTCTCCATCTGATGGACAAGTTACTTAACCTCTCCAAACCTCAGTTTCCCCCTCTGTAAAAAGGGGGGAGGTTTACCATAGTATCACAAGGGGTTTGTAAGGATTAAATAAAATAACATGAATGTGTTCCTGACACATACTAATCATGCTAGCTGTTATTTTGGTTATCACCTGATTGGATTATTATAAGAATACTACTAATTAAAACACCCCAGAACTTTGTAAAATGTGATTCACTAGGCATGTGTAAAATAGTTATTATTGCTGTCATTATTTGCATATCAATATGATTGCCTAAGACTTATTTTGATCCTCTCCTTTTCACTCTCTTGTTCTTTCTCTGGTGTGAATACAGTATGCATGTGCACCTGTGTATAGGTGTGTGTGTGTGTTTAGGGTTTTTGTTTTTTTTAAGTTGCCTCTTCTCACCACATCCATCTTTCAGACCAAGACATGAAGATGGGAATATTCAAACCTGCTGCTTTCCCCACTTCCACCTCCAGTTCTACATGTAAAAAGCTGTAAAAAGCAGAGAGCCAGGAAACGGGTGTGGCTCAAATGGTTGGGCTACTGTTTACCATACGGGAGGCCCCAGGTTTGATTCTCAAGGCTTCCTGGTGAAGGCAAGCTGGCCCATGTGGCACAGTGAACTGGCACAGCAAGATGAGGCAACAAAGGGAGACAAGCAGACACGGAAAAACACACAGCAAATCGACATAGCGAGCAGAAGCAGCAAGGGAGGGATAAATAAATAAATAAAATAAATCTTAAAAAAAATTTAAGAAAAAAAGAGCAGAGAGCCCTTTATCCAACCCACTGGCTAACCTGGAAATGGGAAGGGTCCCCTCTGTTATGCCACTTCAAATGGAAGAAGAGGGGCCATCCACCCCCGATACTGGTGAATTTTTCCCTTCATGGAGGTAGGAGACACAGAAGATACTCACCATCTTCCTTTCCATTTTATCCCAGTCACTTTCCTGGTCACAAACTGGCAAAAGAGTGAGGAAATCTCTGTTGTCCACTCACTTTTTAATGTACCTCTCTTCGGACACTTTTCCAAAGATCTTCCCCACTGTATGCTTGCACATCTTTCATCCAGCAACACATTGCAGCTAAGGGGTTTGGAGTAGGTGGGGGGATGGTGAGATGTTTCCATCTGCATCATCTGTTTTTCAGGAAGCACAGGATACTTGTGTGCCATTATGCTGCCTGCAGCCCTGCTCTGCCTTTCAGTCATGTTATGGTTCTTTCTATATGAGTAGGAAGGAGGCAGGTTTATGAAAGACTGGATTCATTCCAGAGACTCAACTTGGCAGCCAGTCCTTTGGCAAACCCATCACCAATCTCTCAGAAATCCTAGAGCTGAGTGTGTTTACTCTGCAGTGATGGAGAATATTTCCTGAGAGAAAACATTAGAGATATCAACTTTTCCTCTTTCTGGCTCAGAGAGCTGCCAAGACATTCTACCTAGCTGAGGGAAGATGAGTTCCTTCCACCCACAACTAGATGGTGGGGGACAGTCATGGGTATGCTTCTGGCTGGGTAGGTGGTGTGGATGATAAGCATTTCCATGTGATGAATTTAGGATGTGACAGGGGAGCCTCAAGAGAAAAAAAGAACTGGGAAAATCACAGGCCCCTAACTCTGCCCTTCCTGTACATCCCCTCCCCTTGGTCTTAGGTTTGGTCCATGTGAACAGAGTGACAAGCATGGGTAAGATTAGATAGGTGGCTGGGAAAAAGAAAAGCAATCTGGAAGTCAGACACAGCTTGAGCAAAGGCACAGATAAGGAGAGAGACAACTGGAGTGGAGCATAGCTACTGGGGAGGGAGGGCAAATTATAAGAGCATTTGGAAAGCTTGATGCCGATGGTTGATGGTTGAGCAGAGTCCTGACAATGAAAGCTGGCATTTCAGGAGCCAAGTCTGGCAGAGATGAAGAACAGGCATGGCTTAGGCTTGGGGCCTCAGCTATCAGGTTGTGGCCACATCCAGAGGTGTTGTTAGCACTAAGATGAAGCAGGAGAGGAAGGATTCAAATGTCATTTCAGGGAAACAAACAGTAGTTGTTGACAGATTGTACAAATGCAGCAAAAGGAAAGGAAAATTGGAAGGATTCACTGGTGTATTAAGTTGGGGTGAGGGCAAAATAGCCAAGTACAAATGCCCTGGAGGCTGGGAAATGCAGGAGATGGGCTCACACACACACAAATGCCCCCTAGTACCGCATCTCTCCATTCCTTTGAACACTGAGCAGTGATAGTTTTCTTTTTTTCTAAAAGCTCTTTCCCTCCCTTTCCTGCTGGTGTATTGTTTGGGGGGATTGTTAGGTTTTTGGGGTTTTGGATTCTTGTTGTTATGGATATAGCACCTGACACGTGGAGGCTGCTAAGTAACATTTGTGGCCTGACACACTGATGAACTGGCCTAATAAGGTCAGGAAACACCTGAGGGTTATGTTCCATTTAGCTATTAGTTATATTCCCATTTTTTTCCTGTTTGAACTTTTCCTGTGTCTCTGCTTCATCCAGACAATGAGATGTAGCTGCTTTGAGGGTTAGGACCTTGTCCTGTGCATTTCCACATTGCCAAGATGTTATGGACATAATAAATGCATTAACATCTTGATGCACACCCTGAGGATTTGCACTAAATAGTCAGACCTGCAGCCAGAACCCTGTTCTCTAAAGTGGAAATGCCAAAGCATTCCTTCAGTGTTGTTGTTATTGTTGTTGTTGTTGTTTTTGATTATTTTATAAATCAAGCATAATTAAAAAAAAAAAGAACATACCAGTAGGCATAAAATAACATGCGTTTCCCCTCAAACAAATGCAAAATGTGCAATATAGCACAATAAAAAATAGGATGAAAACACTTTAGCTAATTTAATTTCTTATAGTAAATTCATGCTGCTAATATTCCAGTGATTATTTGTTTTTGCTCTCCATGGTCAAAGCATATGATCCAAAGATGTCCAACTCCCCCACAGTAACTCACTTCTTGTTCATGAGATATTATGAGGTGTGAGAACTCAGAATCTTTTTTGTCATGTTATTCCTACTGATCCAGTTGGTCACCACAATGGGGAAACTCCTCATTGTACCAGTAAACACCACTGACTTGAGCCTACACACCAGATACACTTCTTCCTTAGAAATATTTTCTTCTTAGACATGTGCTATCTTTCTGTCACTGTCATCTTTCTGCTTGTAGGTAGGCAAAGCCATTTCAATACCTAAGAGCATAGCTTGGATCTTGAGTGTGTTCTTGTTGGCTACTGCAGAGCTGATGTTCCTCAAAGTTATGGTCTTTGATCATTGTGTGGGCATCTGCCTGCCCTTCACTATCCTGTGACCATGAATCCTTGAATCTGCATCTAGAAGACACTGACCTCCATATTCAGTAGCCTCGTCTATGTAGGTGTGAACACTGATAGCATCTTGAAGTTGTACTTCTGTCTGTTCCATATGTTCCAACAGTTCTTTGACATCCTTTTCTGCTGAGGTTTACTTACTCTGACAACTTCATCAATGAGATTTTAATTCTTTTATCTTCCATGGAGTTTGGTGTTGCCTGCATTTTCTTCATTGCCATGTCCCATATTAATAAATTTCTGACTGTGTTCAAATATCCAAATGGAGAAGATAGAGCTAAAGCCTTTTCCAGTTGTGTCCCCCACTTCTTTATGGTGACCATCTGTCTCAATAAAGGCTCATTTGTGTGCCTCAGGCCATCTGCAACCTCTCTGCAATCCCTGCCATATTTCAGGATATGATAATTTTCCATTTTATAAAATAAAGACCCCACAATTCCCCTTGTGAGTCTGATCATATATAGTATGTGGAATAAGCAGATAAAGAAAGCCATGGGGAAAACAAAGAAGGAAAATTTCTTCAAGAATGCGATAGAGTGCTCTTCCAATTTATGTTGTTCAGCCTAATTCAAAATTACTTAATTTACTTTTAAAAATTATTTTCTTGTGAAGATTTTGATGGAATTACTCAATAAAATGATCTTTCAAGCTAAAATCCATGAATGACCAAATACAGAAAAAAGAAAAAAGAAACGGCGAGGTCTGTTGTCATGAGTCTAAAAAGCACATTCCCACATAATTTATTTTATTGGCTTCTCTCTCTTAAGCATATATCTTCTCTAAAGATTAAATGCATTTATTTGGCCATTTCTAATTGCTCCTTTTATTAGTATAGATAAATATGGAATAATTTTAATTTTTCTAGATAACTTATGGTATTAAAAGAGAGGGAGATACTCATTAATTCACTAAGAATTTATTTCTGAGCATGTATGTAATAATAACTGGCTGGGAAAACAAAATAGCTGTCAAAAAGGCCCATGAATTTGAAGGACACTGTAATTGTTGGAAGGATAGCCATATATCTTATGCTGCTTCTCTAACTGAAAAGGTTAACGTGCACCAAAAGAATTTTTAGCATAAAATTATTATTTAGAAAATTGAAATAAATAAAGTGCAGAAAATTACTTCAAAAATATTTTTCCCATTTGTTGAATCCCTTTCAGGAGTATAAAATAGGATTAAATTTTCCTAAGTTCTACATATTAATAAGTGATGATACATAAAGACTTAAAGGAGGAGGCATGAATGCATGCGAGCATACATTTAAAACTTGTTCTCACAAAAGTTTCACTTCTTGTATGCTTAGAATAACTCTTATCTTAAATTTTGTAATGTTCTTGCCGATGTCATTCTAAATCATTCATAAGACTGACATATTCCATAAAGTCACAAATCTATGCAATATATAAATAGTAACTAACTGAATTGCCTTCAAAGTTCTTATTCAGAATCTGAGAATTAAAGAACTGTTACTCCCATTATTGTCAACCTTACAAATATTATTTCCATTATTATTTGTACAACTACTACCACAAATATTTCATTTTGATATCAGGATATTGTTTTGATGACAATTTTATAATAATATACTTAATTTGGAAACCAAAGACAGAAATTTTTCACTTACTTCATCAAGAAAACATTACTTAAACAGTTTGGCTTCTGGCCACAATTCTATGTAATATGTTTCACGTCCAACCATAGGCAATTTCAAGGGCTTTCCCTGTAGACCTCATGGAGGAAAGCTGTCCCTATGAAAAATGTGGTGAAGTCAATGCAATACTATCTCTGGAAAAAGTTCTAGTCAATGACCCACCCTCTCCCCATTTAAAACCAAGCTTACAGCTTTTCCTATTTTCATTTCACTTATTTATTTGAAAACATATTTGCATAACTCCCTAAAAGGGAAAAAGTGTTTGTTAGAAAAGGTGTATATATTGTTCGCTATCCACTAGTTCTTCCCAATTGTGCATTATTTTCCTTTGTCATGTGGCTTTGTGTCATCTCCCATCCAAAGGTACACTTTTTTCTTCCTTGCATATGGGCCAGCCTTGTGGTTCTTTTTGACCAATAGAATGTTTGAGAAAGGATGTAGTGCAAGTACTGGAGTGCAAATTCTAGGCCTTAAGAGGCAGTACAGCTTCCACATTCATTTCTCCTAAAATAATATCATGAAACTACCATGCTATGAACAAGCCTGGCATACAAAAACATTGGTGGTATTGGTGGTGGGGTAATGTATGTGGTCCCTTTATGATGTTATGGATGTTTATCTTGTAGGTTCACAACTTTTACGATACACTCATTGTTGATGTATGTTCATGAATGAATGATGTACTTCAATTAAAAAAAAAAAACACATGGAGGAAAAGAAAAACTCCTAGCCAACAGAAACTCTGAGTTACATGTGTGGGGCCATCTTGGACCTTGCAGCACAGCCTGCCAATCCTTCAACTACACTTTGTCATATTAAGTAAGCCCAGCAGAAACTTTGCCTATATACAGAATCATGCAGAAAAATAAATTTTTGATTTTTTAAGATTCTGAGTTTTGGCATGGTTTATTTGGCAGTGTTACAGATAATGAGAAATGTTATATACTTTAGTTTCTTTCACAAAACCCAGCACATTGCTTTTTTGGTAGATTCTCTACAATTCAAAGTAATATGCATATCTAAAATTCACAGGGACAGCTCCTCACTTATGAAAGTAATTATTTCAACTTTCTTTTGAATTGTGGGCACTGTTAGGAATCCCAAAAATTACTTTCAGGAAAAATGCTTTTGCGTCTTAAAAGTAACAGCATATAGAAGTTGTCTTTCCAAAATTTTTACAGAAATATCAAGACTGAACATGACACCTCTAAATGAAACACTGAAAACATAGTCTATTAATTCTATCTTATCTGTTTATAAATAGGTAAATATCAGGGTTGTGCTTATAAATTAAAACCACCAAGAATGTAACAATATAACTTTTATCCTTGCAAGGTTTCTGAAGAAGTTATACACAAGGAGCACCTTAAGGAATGTACACCATTCATTAATACAAGGACTTTTTACATTCACAAGCATTGTTTGATATCATATACAATTAAACTGAAATTGACAATTTTTAAAGTTAAAAATTAATATTTTCCCTTTAACATAAGGTTTAACTTAGAAGGTTTTATTTATCCCCCTTTGCATTGGGACCTCATGTGCGAAGCCTGGTTGTGTACACTATAATTGTGAGCTCTAATTTTGTCTCAAAAACATCTTGAGGGCTGAGGAAATTTCCACTATATTTTTCAGTGAATCCATGTTTATCATTTTAGTCTCTTGATGAATGAAGATATAGAGTCTAACTAATGTCATAAGGTGGTAAAAATAAACAAAAGTCACAGAAGGCAAAAGGAAAATGTCTTTATTTGCAGGTAATATGTTTATATAGAAGATCCCAAATATACAAAAAACAAAACAAAACATTTTATAACTAATAAGTTAGTTTAACATAGTTACAAGATCATGTATTATTAATAAATCAAGTGAAAATTGAATTTAAACAAATAGTAGCACAATTTAAAATAGCATCAGAAAATGAGCTACTTAGAGAAAAACCTGTGTACAAATTTTGTTTGCTGAAAAGTAGAAAAATTTATCAGAAAAATAGAAGTTCTAGGGAAGCGGGAGTGGCTCAGTCGATAGAGCCCCCGTTTACCATATGGGAGGCCTCGGGTTCGCTTCCCAGGGCCTCCTTGTGAGGGCAGGCCGGCCTGCACAGCCTAGTGGGCCGATGCAGCAATCCCTCACAACAGGAAGCAGGTGTGGCTCAGCCGATAGAGATCCCGTTTATCATGTGTGAGGCCCTGGGTTCACTTCCCGGGGCCTCCTTGTGAGGGCAGGCTGGCCCGCGTGGTGCGAGGGGCTGATGCAGCGGGACCTCAAAGCAAAGGGAAGATAAGCAGACACGGAGAAGACACACAGTGAATGGACACAGCAAGCACAAGCAGCAAGGGAGGAATAAATAAATAAATAAATAAATCTTAAAAAAAAAAAAAGAAAAATAGAAGTTCTAAATACAAAGATTGTGTTTATGTATGAAAGACTCAATATTTTTGAGATGCAGTTTTCCCCAAACTGACTCTTTCAAGTAATACAGCCCCAAACAAAATCCCAGCAGTCTTTCATTTATTTATTTATTTTTGCTTCCCACCTCTATGGTAACAATAATCATTATGCAGACCTTTCTCCTTTTTTCCTGAATAACACAAAGTGTTTGTATTTTAAATTTTTTAACATATTTCTTTTTTTATTTGAGTTGTTGTAGGTTTACAGAAAAATCATGCAAAGTCCCCATATACCCTGCCCCATTATGAACAATGTGCATTAGTGTGGTTTCTTTGTTACAGTTAATGAAAGAATGTTATTAGAATTTTACTGTTCCCAACAGTCTTTTTTGTTGCATAGTTTTCCAAGCTAATTCTAAAATTTACATGGAAACTCAAAGGGCAGAGAATAGCCAAAAGAAAACAAATGTGACAAAGTACAAACACTAGTGTATATAAGCTATCTGATTTTAAGGTTTACTGTTGTTCCACAAAAAACAAGTTATATATATTTATATCAAATATGACACACTCGATCCACAAATAGACCCTGCTTAAACAATCAATTAATTTTGGAAAAAAGCTATTATGGTACTTCAATGGGGAGAATATTACTTTTGATATATGGTGCCAGAACAATTGGATACACTTATTAATACAAATGCACTCCCTACATTGGACCACACACAAAAATTAACTAAATATCGACTATAGTTAATAGAAGGAATCATAAAAGAAAATTTTATGAACTTGCACCATAAAAGATTTCTTAGATAAGACACAAAAAAAGAGAATTGATAAAAAATAAATAAATTCAATTTTAACAAAAGATTTTTAAAAGTCAGTGGTTAGAAGACAAACTATCAAATAAAACATGGGCAAAATATTCAAACTTACACTTAATAAAGAAAGAGATATAGCTGAAAAATATGTAAATAAAACAGAATTCAACATCAATAACCACTAGGGAAATGCTTATTAAAGTCAATAATACAAATAATCACATATCTACTAGAATGTCAATTTTTAAAAAAAATATCAATAATATAAAACACTGGCCAATGATAAGCAAGTGAAGCCCTCAATCATTGCTGAAGATGCACAATTGCACACTCACTTTGGAAAATAATTTGATAGCTTCTTAAAAAGTTCAAGATACATTCACCACATGATCCAGCAGCCCTGCACCTAAGTATTTTTCCCATAAAAATAAAAGTATATGTTTTAGAAAAATAAGTACATGTTCAAACAAAGTGCTGTATTTGAATGTATATAAAATTTTAAAAATTAAGGCACAACTGGGATGACCTTGGTGTTCATCAACAGGTGAATGTACAAATAAACTTTAGTACATACATTTATTGAAAAACTATGCATTAATATGGGTGAGTCTCAAAAAGTTTAATGCTGCATGATTCCATTAAGATGGCATTCTAGAAAAAATCAAATTATTGAATTAGAAATCATATTAATGATTATCAGATGGGAAAGTTTGGCCTGAAAAAGAGAGTGATGGTAATTCTTATATGTTGATTATATTAAAGGTTACATCTGTAAATATATGTTAAAATGTACCAAATTTAAAAGCAAAATTTATTGTAGGTATATTCCAAAATTTTAAAAATCATTAAAAATTGACATACCTTATTGAGTTTTCTTGAAAAATATTTAGATTAAGAAATTCAGTGCTAGTTCCATAATTTGCAAACATGATCAATCATTCAAAAATAACAATAATATATTTGAGGTTACATAAGAAATTTAATAATATTTTAATTTGATTGATAAATAGCAATATTTTCAATTTCAGAGAAAAAATTTGGTCAAACCTAAATTGCTAAAGGGAAGTAAAGATTCCTCCTCTTTCACCAAGCAATGTCTTTTGAAGTTAATCTAAGATATTGAAAAAGAAAATTATGCATCTTTTAACATGGAAAACAGCTTTTAATTTCTCAAATTCTAGTAAGATAGCAAGATCATTTATTTCTTTAACTTTATTTCACATATAAGCATCTAAAATAATTTCAAGGAATTTAAAATGAATTTGTTAATTACATAATTATCTATTCAAAATTTTATTGCATAGCATTCAAATTACATGACCAGAAAATTATCTTTTCTATTGATTTATTAATAGAGTCTATTTTTAATATTTATACAAATTTGTTGATTATATGTAACATAAATAACTCTATATTGAAAAAAACTAATAGTCAACTTATTGATATTTAACATTTGATACAAACCACTTCAATTAATTAGCTCATTTTAAAATTCACATTGGATGTCCTCACTGATTTTGAAAATTTTAATGGAAGGAACAATGTTTAGGCAAAAATAATCATTATATCTGTGTGATTTCCCTGCCTCACAATGAGGGAAGTTTTGAGGTAGCAGTTGCAATGAAAATCCCAAGAGGTTTGGAAGCATGACTCCCGTCCCTCCGGTAACTTGGTGACCCGACCCGGAGGGAGGGGGCGTTTTCTGAGGGGGAAGCTCTGGTAAGAGAGCTTTATTGTCTGGGGATTTGGCTTCCTGAAACCCCCCACAACTTAGATGAAAAAACAGCTGCAATGAATCGGCACCTGGAGGAGGAGAGCAGTTAATCTTCTAGGGAGTTGATTAGCCTAGCAGCCCAGGGATTAGCCCAAGCCCATGGAGCTGGGAAGAGGGGCAATCTCAAAGAGAGGGAGAGTTCTGACAGAAAGCAGAGAGGAGATATTTTAGCTGTTGATCTGGCTGCCTGGAAACCCTCATAACTTTGGGGAGCAGATAAGCCAGCTTGAAGCAGTGCCAGGCTGAGGGGAGAGGCAAATCTGCAGAGTTAAACTCATTTAC
>JAQZBX010015861.1:0-37073 GCA_029593785.1 Cabassous unicinctus
TCCAAGACCCTGTCCTCCTAGGGATAAGAGGAGGAAGAAAGGCAGTGAGGGGAAGAAAATCCCATTCTCCCACAAGCTGTTGAAATCAGTAATTGAATGGCTGTGTGAATGGCGGATCAAACATCTTCACCCTCCTCTCTCATTCCGCATATGAAGAATTTGCCTTTATCACCAAGGTCAACCAGCATCCACATCTATTTGCTCCACCCTATTTCCAATTCATACTTCATTTTTGCCCTGACTCTCCATTTATTGAGAAATAAACCTGACTACTACAGCAGTCTGTCTTCCCCTTTGGAATGCTGGAAAATAAGAAATTCCAGAAATGTCAGACTGGAATTTTATTTCAAAATTGATGTCCCAGCCACCTCAGTATATATTTCTTACCTATAATTATCAACAGCTCCTTGTTTGCCTCTGCCAAAGTCTTTTCATTACCACACCAGCCGTATTTCAGAATATCCATTTAAATTCATAAAGCATGCTAGCACTTTCCTAAAAGCATAAATTATGTGTGATAACTATTAGTTTGCTAGGCTAGCACATGCTGTAATGTCAAACCTGAGCTAGGAACATTCTCTTGTGATCCTTCAGGGAAATTCTAGGTCCCCGAACAAAACTTTAAAGAATTTCTTCTTAAAGGAAACAATTTCCAGACCCAGCTTCAGTGGGACTCCTCAGGTTGCTGCTTGGGCAGTAACCATGCCTCTATGTGACTGACCACAATGTTACCAGATGGCTCTGGGTTCTAGCCTTCTAGGTTCTTGGCTTATGTCGCATAATTGAATTTAAGGACACACCATAGGGTAGCCAAGGGAGTAATGAGTTTATTAAGAAACAAGAAAACTAGGAAAGTACATGGTCTGAGGCATGGACCATGGGCGTACTGCATGGTGAATGACACTCATGGGACCCTAGGTCAGGGCTTTTTAATCTGTCTGCTGTTGTGATTGATTGTCCCACCTCTCATTTCTCAGGGGGCCAATGGTGAGGCCGTTTGAGGACATTCAGGGCTTTCCCTTGACCCTGAACGGGATTCTCATTCCAAATGAGATTCTTGTTCTAAATGAGATTCTCATTCCAGGGTCTCTCGGGATCCCTCAGGAGGATTCTGGATGGGATCTCATGGCCATGTGGTCTTCAGCTGTGACCTGAGTCTTCCCTTCCCCTATACTAACCTGCCTCAACAATATATTTCAAGAAGAATTTAATCAAATAGTCAAAAGTAATGGCTTAGAGGAGCAGAATTTGCCCCCTGAAAACCACCTGGAGAAGGCAGTTTCTATTGTCTGAGATGCTTTGCTAGGGGTTCACCAGCAAATGTGGACACATGGGGAAAACCCTTACTTTGATTATCTTCTTCTAAGACTATGGATTTTTCCACTCTAGACTGAAACCTGAAAGGGGTGTGGCTTCATTAACTACCAGTTTATTCTAATATGAAGCCATGTTGGCTGGAGTGATGAAAGTGTATCATCAACCCTGACATATAGTGACTATCTGTAACCCCTGCTGTTACAACACCCCTTATCATAAATAAGACCCGTATCACTAATCCAGCTCGTATCCATGGCTGCCTAATGACAAGACAGCAGCAAGCCAGTCCAGTCAGCAACCATACATCAAGCAAATCCATCTCTTTAGTTTTTGTACAATTTCTTCAAACTTTGACAATTTTTAAATTCATCACTATGACTGAGAAAAGGAAATATGATACATTAAAAGTAAAAATGGCAAAGCCAGGGAAACCACCACTTAAGAACGGAATGCAGTGTTGACAAGTGTTAACAATAGACCCAAATTCCTGACAATAGATAGAGAAATTGCTTGTAAGACGTCAACAGGATATAATCGCTAAAGGATAAAGAAGGAAGTCAACTCAGCTAGGATACATGTAAACAATCTGAAATATTATCAAGGATGGAAGTGCAGCCTTCTAGAGCAGAGCTCTCCTATAAAACTTTCTGAGATGGAAATGTTCTGAATCTGTAATGTCCAGTACAGTAGGCACTAGCCAAATATGTCTACTAAGCACTCAAATTGTGGCTAGTGCTACTGAGCAAATGAATTTTTAATTTTATTTAATTTTAAATTATTTAAATGGAAATAGTAAAGTCCAGATCTAGATCATAAAATCTTCCTGGGATGATAAGGTCAGACAAAATGAGGGTCCTGTCATGCCTTCTGGAAACTAGCCATCTATACAAAGACTAATCTGCATAATGCCAGAAACCATCCTGCCTGTACCAGGTGTACATTATCCATTTCAGAGTTATACAGGGTACAGTACACTTAGGCATGATAAAATGCTGATTGAGCATCCTCAGACACCAGGCTGGTACAGCATGGTCCAAGAATGTTTCTGAACACAGTGCTGAGGACTGGACCAAGTATCCACTCCCCAGGAGTCATGCTGGCAAGGCTCTTGCAGAGCAAAAGGGTTTGTCCTCCATCTGGAAACGGGAGTCGGACATGGATGTATAGGAAGGAGCCTCCAAATTCAAATTATTCCATTAACCTGTGAGCACAGTTTTCAACCACAAAGAAAATGGTTGATGGGTGCCCATGGCAATCAACAAATGAATTTCCCTCTGGGTTGACATATTAGTTTCCCAGGGTTGCTATAAGAAAGTACCACAAACTTAGTGGCTTAAAATAACAGAAATTTATTCTCACAGTTCTACAGGCTAGAAGTCCTAAATCAAGGTGTTGGCAGAGCTATGCTCCCTCTGAAGTCTCTGGGGGAGGAGCCCTTCCTTGCCTCTTCCCAGTTCTGGTGGTTGCTGGAAATCCTTGGCGTTCCTTGGCTTGAGTGCAGCGCTCCAAGCTCTGCCTGCATCTTCACGTGGTGGCCTCCCTGTGTGTCTCTATCTCTGTGTCCAAATATGACTCCAGTCATATTGGATTAGCACCTACTTAATCCAATTAACTCAAATAATTACATCTTTGAAGACCCTGTTTCCAATAAGGTCACATTTTGAGGTTCTGGGTGGACATGAATTTTGGGGGGAAACAATTCAACCCAGTACAGTTGGTAACTATTTTAACAAAAAACATCACATCCTTTCAATACATGTAAAACAGTTTTTGAAAAACAGCAAGATGGTTCATCATTAGCTAATGTAATAGTACAGTTCTGGGGAAGCATCAATTCAGACACATTAAATAATATTTTAGAAAAATTATGGGAAATGCTGAAAGAGGAAATCCAGGAATTATTTATTTAGGAATCTTCAAAAATATAAAAGGAATAATAATAAAATGAAACCCCATGTACCTATCAGAAACAACACATGGCCAACCTTGTTTCTTCTAGCCTCCAGCCCTCTTGCCCCTCCAAACCCAATGCAGTATTTTAAAGTAAATCCCAGACAACATATAATTTCATCTAATTAATACTTGCTTGTATACCACAATATCATATCAATATATTAATAATATTTACTTAGTATCATCAAATAGCCAGTTAGTGTTCAAATTTTCCTAATTGTCTGATGAGATTTTAGCAGGTGGTTTGTATAAACCAAGACCCAAACAAGATCCATACATTGCATTTTGTCGGTATATCTCTTAATAATATTTTATAGTAGTTTTCCTTCCCTCTTTTTTTTTTCCCTTTGCCTTTTATTTATTTTAAAAACTGGGGTATATGTCACGTAGATTTTCCTGTAGTCTGAATTTTTCTGGTGGTTTCCTTGGTGTCATTTAATGTTTGTCCTCTCTATTTTCTATAAAGTGATAGCTAGACCTCAAGGTTCTAAAAATTGAATTCAGGTTCAATTTTTTAGCAAGAATAGGTGATGGTGTACTTCCTGTTGCATCACAGCAGGAAGCACATAATGTCTCCTTGTCTCTTTGGGGGATAAGATTGATCTATGGGGTCAGGTGTTGTCATCCAGATAAGGTTCCCCATCAGCTTTCCATCTAATGATTTAAGCCACCATTGATGATCATAGCCTAGATCCAGTACTTCATGGGGCTGCCAAATGCTTCTCTATAATGATTGTACCATTTTGCATTTCCACCAGCAATGAGCATGTTGTCACACTTGGATTTTTGCCAGTTTGAGAAATTAGAAATAGTATTTCAGTGAAGCTTTAATTTGCTTTTCTTTTTCTGTGATTCATATGCTAAGAATTTAATTCCAAAGTAATAAGACTCCTTTGGTCATAACACCTTTGGTCTAATCAAAGAAGAAAAATAATTTCCTGGCAACATTACACATTGAGTAAAGAAATTTTTCTTGCAAGTGGACTTCAGTTGTCAAGCTCTCATTCAGACTAGCTTAGCAACGAGGGGTTTATGGAAACGGAATAGCGAAAATGCACAGAAGCAGCCTCAAGGAACTCTCTTATTTTTTAAAACCAGCATTTGCCTTTTAATACCGTTAGAGGCATTTATACCCCTCAAGGCGTCCATGGACACTTGTGGAGAAGATGGAACCTAACACTGGAGTTGGAGGTTCTTGGCATAACAAAGAAAACAAATAGGTGATTCCAAACGATTAACCAGGAAAAGAGCACAATACCGCAGTCAGAAACCTATGGAACTCTTTAAAAGCGCCATCTCCCCTCCCCAGGCAGAAGTGTCTCCAAAGGATTATTTACAGAATGTCATTTGAATTGGATTTCAACACTAGTTTGGATTTCAACACTGAATGTAGGTTTGCAAAAAACAGATTTGTCCTTTCTTTTTTTCTCATTTATTTTTTAACCAATTTTGGCATTTCAATGTTTTGAAGTGGGTCTTTTAAGTGAGGGATTGCCTTTACAAAAATATTCAATTTCACATGTTTACAAAGAAGAGCTTGTTTCTCTTGCATTTAACTTTACCGGGTTGTCAGCAAGTATGCTACCCATTTATTGAGCATTCAACACCATTTAGTGATGAACTTCTATGGGGCAAGGGCTGTGCTAGAAGCTGAGGACACAAAGATGACTAAATGATGGTTCCTGCCCTAGAGGAATTTACCATCGATAGGGGAGCCTGAAAAGTAAACATGAATTAATAGAAACTCTGACATGGAACCAAGCGGAATGTACTGTAATTGTTTGTCGAAAAGTCTTTCTACGAGTAGAGTTCACTTTTTTTTCCAAATAACAGCTTTATTGAGATGTAATTCATGCAACATATAATTCACCCATTTAAAGAGTATGTCGATGTTTTTGTTTTGTTTTGTTTGGTATATTCACAGAGTTGAGCAACCATCACTGCAATCAATTTTAGAACCTTTTCATCATTCCCAAAAGAATCTCTGCATCCATTAACAGTCACTCTCTGTTTCCCCCCAACCCATCCCCCTCCCAGCTTAAGCAACCACTAACCTTTGTTTTCTCTATAGATTTGTCTATTCTAAATATTTCATGCAATGAAATGAAAATGAAATCAAACTATAGTCTTTCATGTTTGGCTTCTTTTACTTTTCAAAGTTCATCCATGTTATACTATGTATCAGTACTTCATTCCTTTTTATTGCTGAATAATATTCCACTGTACAAATATATCATATTTTTTGTTAACCTTTTATTGATGCAATATTTATATACAGGGAAATGTACAAATTTTAAGTATGGCTATGCCACATTTGATTTATCCTTTCATCAGTTGATGATCATTTGGATTATTTCCCTTTTGGGGCTGTTAGGAATAATGCTGATATATAAATATATATTCATGTATAAGTTTTTTGTGTGGACACATAGGGGGATTTCTGGGTTTAACCATTTGAGGAATGAGTTCATTCAGAAAAGAATGCTTCTTTGTATTCCCAGCATCAAGTGCAGAAGTAGAAATTTACTAAGTTGTCAACTTCTTGCTCAAAATCGGCATCCCATCAATTTTCCTATTTGGGAATTGAGAGGGCCTTTGCTAACAGCTGCTTCTCACTCTTGGACAGGTGATCATCCAGGCTGTGATGTGATATTATCCAATTCACATTTTTCCATCTAGTTTAATAATACCGGGAGAGCCTTTGCCAAAATCCACATGCATGAACTCTCCAGACTTCCCCTGATTTGCTAATCTTGTGATAATCCTATAAAATGGAAAAAAATGCTTGCTTTGCCACCACTTGTTCCTAGTGTCACCCTGGGCCGAGATTGCTTCATCATATGTTCTAATCTTTAGCCAGGAGTTAATGCTTCTTTGTCTATACTTCCCAGAATCCACCTCTTCTGTGCCACGCGTCCCCGCCCCCCGCTTTTTTTTTAGAGCTTGAACCCTGATGGGATTTGACACTTTACTCTCGTTGACCTGGCTCTTCAGACATCACCACTGCCAAGGCTCCCAGCACCCAGGAATATGGTTCATCTGAGCTCGGGGTTCTGTCTGTTTTACCATCTCATGCACTCAGGATTTTAAAGCTGTAAGCCTCCCCTTCTCTGGGGAGAGAAAACCCATGGTAGCCATTTCACATCTCTCCAAGCTTATTTTTATTTCATACTTCCCAGTAGAAAGATCATTCCCCATGATAGAGAAACAAAAGCGTTATTGAGTAGCTCTGAGTAGTTCTGTATTCTTTCCAACAGGTATTTATACTATACTCTCCCTCAAGCCTGAGTCACCCTCCTCCTTCCCTTGGGTCTGATAAATCAGCAAAGCCATCTGGTTGGCCACAATGTTTTTCACAAACCCTGGTCATTGTAGACTTTAGAACTTCCTGCCACGGTTCTTAAAGATCCAGTCTCCTCTTTTGAGGGTGCTGTTGGATGGATGGCTGTAGGGAAGTCACCAAAGACCATTTGCCTATGGGAACTGTCTTGAAATAATTTCTAGATGGTGAGGGATGCCCTCTTGTTCCCTTTTTCAGGAAGTCCCAGACTGGACAGCTGCACTCTTTCTCAGCTGCCGCCACCTACTTTCACCATCATTCTTCTCCCATTGGGAACTACAGAAAGGAACCAAGCCAGCTGTACAGCTTTCTTGCCCGCCTCCAGCTCTAAATAAGGTTATAAATACTTTTGAAGTTATACAAAACAATGTATTGCTGGCAAGGAAAGAACTACAGATGGGGTTAGAAATAACAGAAAAGTTATAAGAAATCTTTAATATCTATAACAGTCATCCCTGGAACCAATTGTGACTTGATTACACTTAGATCTGATCTTTCTCAATGCTCTCATAGGTTCTGCAAGTTCGCTTTCCCAGTCCTTCTATCTCCAAGTGCATTTCTGATCTGGCACTCATGACTTTTCTTGTGCTCCCTCAACTTGATCTTATCTATATTGTCCTGCAACTAGTAGGCGATTTGGCCCTCAAATCAGATGTCCCCTTGAAATCCCACAACTTCTTTTTTGACCTAGTGTAGTTACCTTAATCCATAATATCCTTCCTTCCATCTCGTGTGCATGAGCCTCATCTACTGATTCTGTACATGCCCTCCCTCATCAGGGTCACTCTGAAATATATTAACTCCAGTTTTGAGACTCTAGAGATCATGCTTTCCTCTGAACTTTTTATAATCTTTACTCGGCTAACAAGTCCAAATATATATAAAAATTAATTCCCAGGGCATGTTTCATCTGTCTATGATGCATCTACCACGAGGCCAGAGGCTATGTCATTTGGCTCTCCAGTGTGTATACTAAATACAGGGCCTGACGTTTGGAGGCCCTCAGTAGATATTTGTTGGGTAAATAAATGAATGGCTGAAGGCCCAGTAAGGTGAACTATACACTCAGAGTCTACTCCACCCACCATCTACTCCAGATACGCAGTTCACAGTGACTGGGCGTCATCTTATAAAAGCTACTAAGTTCATTTTAAAGATGTTCATCGCATCTCCACCATCATTAAATGTAATTGTATTATGATTACATTGATGTAGTTCTTTATGTTTCAAAAAACACATTCATGGCAGCCATCATTCAGCACTTCTCCCTTGCCTCCTGCGACGTCGTAGGCACCGACCTGACCACAGTCTGTGTTGCCACAACCTGCCTGAGAGCACCCCCAGAAAATACTATTTTTATAACTGCTTTGACCTGCCAGGAGCTCTTCTCTGTGCCAGAGTGGTGGACAATTTGACAAAGCGGAGCCCTGAATCTCAGGAGAGTTGTGGCCAACACCTACTCTCCAGTTCATCAGACTCGCCCAGGACAACAAACAAAATGATGATGGGCAACCCCCATCCCAAAAAAAAACAGAATATCTACAACTGCACACAAAACAGCTCCTTTCCTCTGCCCCATAAGATTTAAATCCCTCTCAATCTCGGGCAGAGTGGGCATAACCCTCCCCAAATCCTGAAGGTTGAGGATTGAAGAAACATATGGGTGAATGCAACCATGGGCAAAGTAAACTTATGAATATTGTAGTAATGGAAGAACTTGTAACATTGATATAAAAGATAGTGGTTTCCAGAGGTTCTGAGGGGAAGGGGAGGGAAGAAGAGGTGGAACATAGGGCATTTTTAGGATTGGAATTAAATATAAACCACAATGTAAACTATGGACCTTGGTTAACAACAATACTTCAATATTATTCATCAATTATAATAAATGTACCACACCATTGTAAGATGTTATTTTAAGGGGAAAATGTGGGAGGGGAACGGGTGGGGTATATGGGAATCCTTTATACTTTCCATGTAACTTTTCTGTAAGCTAAAACCTCTTTAAAAATAAACTTTATTATATATATGTATAAACGCATTCATGAACTTTCCAAGTCTATAGTGTCTATTGTAGGTAAATGGGTTGTTGATCTAACCGTTACCTAGAATCACTGGGATTTTCTCCCCACTTTTAATAAAGCCTAGAGTAACACTAGGATGAACAGATTGGTCCATAGGCCCAGCTCTGTGTGTTTTGACTCAGTGGTAATCTGTATTAGTAGTAATCTAATACAGACATTTGGACTTGGGGCGGGGAGTGGCTCAAGGAGGGAAGAGGAAATCACTAATGGAATCCATAGAGTTCAAGACCTTTGGAGGAGAGAAAATAGGCATATCTCCCCCTAGTGGTCAAAGGCAAAATATGGGGCTGTTAAACTGGGTTTGGACCCAGTCTGCAGGTCTGTGCCCCGATACCTGGCCTGCTTTTCTTGTGAGTCAAAGGTTAGGGAGAAGAAAAAGAAATATATTGGTCAAGGAAAATCCATCAGGATTGCTGGGGGGAAATTATATGAAGGCAGTCCAACATGGCTTTGGGATCAGATAAACTTGGATTTAAATTCCAGCTTCGCAGCTAAAAAGTTAGGTGATTTGGAACAAGATACGTATTTATCTAAATCTCAGTTTCTTCATCTGTTAAATGGGACTAATAATACTTACAGCATAAGTTTGTTTTAAAGATTAAATAAAATAATGCCTATAAACCCACGTGGTGGCTGCCACATAGAAGGCAGTCAGTACATGGCAGGTATTATTACGCCTGATTGAAAGGAGGCACGGCTGTGCTTTCTATAGGGACAGCACATATATGTTGTACATGTGCATGTATTTATCAGTAACAAGGCAACACAGACTGCAAAGAGTGTAAGGAGCCAAAGTTTTATGTGCTTTAGCGGAACAGACTATTGAATAGATAGCATATTAAATAAGGCGTCATCCTGGATAAAGTGACCCAGAGGAAAGTTTCTATGTATTTCAGGTTGACTGTCCAACTCAATGGAGGTGCTCTGAGAGTGCTAAGCAGGTTCATATTTACTTCGTCTGTGTCCACTAAAAGTAAAGGGCAGTTAGTTAACAACTATAGACTGGAAGGTGTTCCAAAGAAAAAATGGAACCTTATTGCCTTTCTAGGGAAAAGTCACATCTTTACAACATTTTTCTTAACCTATCAAAATAATAATCATTCAAAGACACCATGGCCTAGGGGAGGATGCCGCTCAAGGTTGAGTGCTGACTTCCTACCTACGAGACCCGGGGCTCAGTGCCCGGCCCAGGTACCTAAAGAAAATATCATGGCCTCCTCTCGCGTGGCACACACAGCCTACCACAACGTGGGCTTGGGGGTGAGCTCAGAAAACAACAAAGCGGCAGGTTTGGGAGTCCCTGCTTCAATCTCCTCCGCCTCCTCTCGCCATGTGTTGACCAGTGGCTTTCTGCTTGCCCCATCCCTCCCATTCCTACCACAGCAAAGTTAAAATGTGGCCAGGTGGTGGGTGTTTAGCTGAGCAGTTTTCAGTTCTCTGAAATCCTAACCTTACAGAATGACGCAGGCTGCCTCTGAAGCAGAGGGGTGAGGAAACTGAAATCATCTGTGTTCAGAGCGCGTTGAGAATCTCTGCACGATGCCGGCCCCCCTCGGGTGATGAAGAGAACAGGGGTTTCTCCCTCTCTCCACGCCTGAGAGCTTCAGAAGCCTGGGGCTGCTGCCAGGTCATCTGTGCGCTTCTGTTTTTTTGAGGAGGACGTTCATTCAATCTGCCAATGCCTGATCTTTTATGGAAACTTCCAGGACACTTCTCTTCTCTCTCCTCCCCCACATGAAAGATCCACTCTCCTCTGGTCAAGAGCAAGTGGACTGACGGGCTGGCGGGCTGCCCGGAGGAGGCGTGGAGGGAGGACGGGGTGGCTGGCGGGCGACGCTGCCCAACCTCTGTGCAGCCCCCACTGCACGTGGAAGAGTTTGCCGTCCCACCTGTCCTCCTCCAGGTTCCCGCGGGACTGGTGGGTGTCAGAAGTGGGTGGGGAGGGGCAGGAGAGCAGACTTAGAGGCTAAAACCCCTGGTCAGCCAAGGAAGCATCGGCGGTTATGTGCCAC
The DNA here is from genome assembly GCA_029593785.1 of Cabassous unicinctus. Taxonomy (NCBI): domain Eukaryota; kingdom Metazoa; phylum Chordata; class Mammalia; order Cingulata; family Chlamyphoridae; genus Cabassous; species Cabassous unicinctus. The sequence goes on from JAQZBX010015861.1 coordinate 10,707, forward strand.
GGGGAGACCTCTGTGGTCTGCAGAACCAGTCCTTATAGGACAGTTCCTGGAGCTGATGCTATTCCAACAATAGCTGGTCTTACCAGTCATATGAACAAGCCACATGGTAGACACAGGAAACGAATAAAAGAATAGAGTGAAGATGAAATCCCGACACTGAAACAGAGAAATTGGTGAAGCTTCCGAACAGGAACAAGATCCTAAAGAAACAAAAGCAATGCTCAGAACCCCATTGCAGAAAGGGGTGAAGAACGGGCTGAAGACATTTTATCTTTAACCCTTGAAGAGAAGGAAAACAAAGAACACCTAAAATCTTTATCTGAAATTTTGATTCTTATGGGAGAACAAAACATACCTCTGGAGGGACACAAGGCTGATGAACTCGCCGAAGGTCGCTTTACTCCTGATAAGGTCAAGCACCGCTGGAGTGCCCAGTAAAGCCTGGAGAAGGGCTTCTGAGAAAGCGCTTTGAGATGACAGCTGTTAGCACGTTGTTCTGTGTGGAAACAGCAGAAACAGATGCTGGCGCTATGCGGGACAGCCATCCCTTATCCAAGACTAGAGGGACCTCAGGGGACAGGTTGGCCTGGGGTCGCATCGCCCGCTCTGCTGGCCTTTTCCAGAACCCCCCAGGCAGGTCTGCTCCTGTGACAGCCTCACCATCTTTTGCCTGTGAGGGAGGAAAGGGGCCAGCCCAAGCCCTGCCCACCTCTGAGCACTGGCCTTGGCCTTGGGTCTGTTACTGTCCTCCCAGCCGAGCGCTTCCATTTCCAGAAGGAGTGGAGGGAGAACCTGCTTGCCCTGTCCTAGGAGAACTAGGAAGGGGTTGCTGTAATGTACCCTTGGCAAATTAAAGCTTGTTTTCCTATGGAAAAAATATTAATTTCTTCGGGAAGAAACCCTCAGGGAAGTGAGAGACTCACACTTCTTTTCCATGATCACTGATGATGTGGTAGACATAGCAGGGGAAGAGCACCTGCCCATGTTGGTGAGGTTTGTCGATGAATCTCATAACCTGAGAGAGGAATTTGTGGGCTTCCTGCCTTATGAAGCTGATGCAGAAATTGTGGCTGTGAAATGTCACACTACAGTAACTGAGAAGCGGGGTGAACGTGGAGTGCTGCGGTGGACAGGCTTACAATGTGTCCAGTGGATGTTCTTCCAGAATGAAAGGTGTTGCTTCTAGACGACTAGAGAAATCTCCCCAAGCTGTCCACACTGCTCTTCCTGTGCCTTACATACGTGGTTGGCAAAATCAGTGCCTGTGATGGGAGCATTAGGAACAACTGAGGACGTTTCTTCTTTATTCCATCGATCGCCGCAACTGCTTTTAGAACTTGACAATGTAATTTCCGTCCTTTTTCAGAGCAATGAAGAAAGAGGGAGTAAACTGAAGGAAATTTGCCCTTCTTAGTGGACAGACAGGCATGAAGCTTTTGCAATTTTAGTGGATCTCCTGCAAGCACCTGTTTTATGTTTGGATGGTATAAGTATTGACACAGTGTTAGATGGAATAACTGTATAGCTGGCAGAGCATTTGTACCCTGTAGTGCAGTAACAGATTTTTATTTCATTGTTACCATTGTTGTCCTTATGGATGTCCTCTTTTACAAGAGCCTTTGGGGAAAATCTCCAGGAGCAAACCTCTGATGTCTTCTTTGCAGCCAGCAACTTGACCGCAGTGCTGCATTCACTCATTGAGGTGATGGGAATTATTGAAGTTTATCATCAATTTTGGTTTGAGGAAGCCACAAATTTGGCAACCAAACTTGATATTCAAATCAAACTCCCTGGCAAATTCCTCAGGTCTCAGAAAGGAAACCTGGAATCTCAACTAACCTCTAAGGGTTACTATAAAGAAACCCTAAGTGTTCCAGCAGCGGAGCACATTATTCAGGAACTTAAAGATATATTCTCTGAACAGCACCTCACAGCTCTTAAATGCTTCTCTCTGGGGCCCTCTGTCATGGGGCAGCTCAAATTCAACATGTCGGAGGACCCATGCTGACGTGTACAGAGGTGACTTACCCAGTCCTGACACACACTCAGCCCATCTTCATTGTTGAAGAATCAAGTGGGAACACAGAGAAAGATAGAGAGCTTCCATCCACCATTTGTGAAGCCTCCATCTGCCGGACATCAAGTATTTTCCTAATGTTTACGCATTATTGAAGGTCTTCCCATGATGAAGGTTAAGAATGAACACTATGAAAATGGACGAAAGTGTCTCAAAACATACCTGAAGAACACTTTGACAGACCAAAGCTCAAGTAACTTGGCTTTGCTTAATATAAATTTTGATATAAAACATGATCTGGATTTAATGGTGGACACATATATCAAACTCTATACAACTAAGAGCTTTCTACAAGTAATTCAGAAACCATTGAAAATACCTGAGAGACTTTTAAAATAGGTTTTCTCTTTTATTTGGAGCGAAAACTGTGAGGTGTATGTAGGCTGCTTAATCACTGAATATCTTTACCTAAGGGTCTCCCACTGAACACATTAGTCACTAATAATCTACCTATTTAAAGGGCCCCTGTTTGAACCCTCATGCTTTGAAGACCCATTTATCCTTCCAAAAGATAGCATTGAAAGTGCCACATTTCATTTGTGTCATCTCTGTGAGTGGCACTCTGGAATTATTTTAGTGAAGTCATTTTAGACATAACTTTTATCATCACTGTGGATCCAAATGTCAGGTTGTCAGTCCAGTTATGAGTGCTCAGAAGAAATAAGTTTTGAGGAGGTGTGGAAGGAAAGGCATACATTTTGTAAAACGTTACAACGTGGCTCATGACTGACTTTTAACTAGCAGGAGTTTTAAGTATATTGTTAAACATTTGTATTTGATAGTTAAGGGAATTACCAGAGAGTGAGAGAAACTGAGCTCACCAAGCCAGGGTTTCAGTGTAGATTTTGTCTTTATCAAGTGAACCTGAAGGAGGAAGTTACAGTGAAAGTTCAAATGCCTTTTTCCACACCTGGTTGTTGCTGTTTCTATTCCTTTGTTGAGCCTGCTCCTGCCTAAGGTTTTTAGCAGGTGTGTCTTGATTCATGATCAAGAAGAATGAAGAGGCCATAGATACTGACAATCGATTTGTCTCTTTTCTTCTATTGCCACGACTATGTCTACTGCCCCATCTTGATTTATAAGCAAAACCTAGAAAGCCTACAAAAATAAGTGTTTTATCTAGGAATAATAAAAATATTGCTGTTATTTTTGGTGAAGAAAATCAATTTTGTACAGTTTATTTCTATCTAAATAAAATGTGGATTTTGTTTAAAAAAAGTGAGCGTAACCCAAGCTTTTGGTGTTGAGGTCTTCTTGCTCAATTAGCGTAAGCTCTGTTTAAGCCCAGGGTATTGTACTCGGCTTCTTTGGGTGTAGGATGTGCCCTGTCATCCTGTTGACATGGTGCCTAAAACGAGGCAAATGCCAGGGGACTCCCTTGGCAGCATACTGCTTGTACTTAAAAACAATTCCACTAGATGGCGCTCCATTTAAATTTGAGCCAAGGATCCTTGTACTTACGTTTCGGGGTCTGACACTTGAAGGAGCAATGCCCCAGTGATGAAGGAGTTCAAGAAGGCACACCTAAATTGTTCTGACAGATTTAGAAGATGAGGTTACTCATCCTCAAGGTCTGACTTTCCCTTCAGATTAGACAGAACCTCCTCCTGCTTCACTCATAAACTGCCTCATCTACAATCACGTTCCTTCTGCCCCTCTCCCTTAAGGTAGATAAAGGGCTCATGATAAAGGCACAAGCAAACCATAATCCAAATGGAAACAGAAGTGAAAGGAAGGTAATCGGAGGCTCTCAGGGCTGGGCCTGCCTAGGGCAGCGCAGCCCAGTCAGGGCCAGCCTGGTGCTGGGGGCCAGGCGGGGCAGAGGCATCGTGGACATCTCATGGCAGACGCTGCCTGGCGCTGGCAGGACGGGAGAACACCCTGTGCTGGCTAATCTCCTTCTGGAGCACTCAGAGAAGCGGCTAGCTGGGGAGCCAGGATGCTTTTAACACCACGACAGGATTAAGTTCATTTCCAGTAGGATCTGAAACACTCAACAGAGAAGAAAGGATCTGAGCCAACTTCCCCCTTCAAGATCACTGTAAGTGCTGAAACATGTACAGATGAGTGACAGGCTTAAATGAAGGGAAGCATAGTCAACCAAAGAAAAACACAGGCCAACTGGGCTTGACCAAAATTAAAAGCTTTTATGCATCAAGGAACATTAACAGAAAAGGGAAAAGACAGAGAATGGGAGAAAATATTTGCAAACCATATATCTGATAAGTGATTTGTATCCAGAATATATTAAAAATTTTACAACTCCACAATACGCAATATCCCAACTAAAAAAAAAAAAAAAAGGGGCCGGCATGGATGTGGCTCAAATGGTTGGGTGTCCATCTCCCATATGGAGGGACCTGGGTTCGATCCCTGGGACCTCCCGGTAAAATAAAAGAAAATATATTGAAGGTGTGTAGGCTGCCAGGCCCCACAACCGGGCATGCCAGACCCCGCTGAGCCACGCAGCAAGATGATTACATAAAAGGAGAGTGACACAAGGGAGAGCCAAGACGAGACGCGCAAAAAAAACAGGAACTAAGGTGACGCAGGTGGCAGAACACCTTTCTCCCACATCGGAGGTTCCCAGGATTGAATCCCAGTGAAGACAGGAGGAGAAGGATGAGAGGGCAGGAAACAGACACAGAGAGATGCCCAGCAAATGGACACAAAACAGCAAAAACAGGGGGTGGGGGGGGGTGTTAAAATGGATTTTTTAAAAAGTAAATCTTTTTTTAAAAAAAAATGGACAAAGGGCTTGAATAGACATTTCTCCAAAGAAAATATACAAATGTCCACAAATCATATAAAAAGATGCTTAGCATCATTAGTCATCAGGGAACTGCAAATCAAAACCACAATGACATATCACTTCACACCCACCAGGATGCTTTAGTCAGGGAGGAAGCGGCGCTGGCGAGGGTGTGGACAAATAGGAGCCCTTGCACATTGCTGCTGGGAATGTCAAATGGTGCAGCCTCTGTAAAGAACAGTTGGTAGTTCCTCAAAAAGTTAAACAGAACTACCATACGACCCAGCCATTCCACTCCTAGGTATATGCCCAGAAGAACTGAAAACAGGGACCCAAACAGGCTACTTGTACATAAATGTTTATAGCAGCATTATTCACAATAGCCAAAAGGTGGTAACAACCCAAGTGTCTATCAACAGATGAATATATAATTAAAATGTGGCATATATACACAATGGAATATTATTTTGACATAAAAATGAATGAAATTCTGATATATGCTACAACATGGATGAACCTTGAAAACATGCTAAGTGAAAGAAGCTACTAATGAAAAATCACATAACTTATAATTCCATTCATATGAAATGTCCAAATCTGGGAAATCTATGGAGACAGAAAGTAGATTAGCAGTCACTTAGGGCTGAGGGGGGTATGGCCAAATAGAGTGACAGCTGAAGGATCCAGGCTTTCTTTTCGGGGTGTTGAAAATGTTCTAAAATCGACTATGGTGGTGCTTGCATACATACATGAATTTACTAAAAACCATTGAATTGTATACTTTAAATTAGTGAATTATATGGTTTATGAATTATATCTCAGTAAAGCTGTTTAAACACACACACAAAGAGGAGGTGGAGGGTGGAAAAAGAGGAGGTTCTTTATTGAATATCTGCTATGTGCCAGGCCCTTTGCTAGGGAGTTTCATATTTTATTTTCAAACCTCATCAAAGCACCATAAGGAAGGGACTATTCCAATTTATAGTTGAGGAAACTGAGGATCAGAAAAGATGTCCTGGAGCTGATATTCAACAGAATCTTTGTCACTTAGAAAACATAAACTCTTCTAAAGATAATACAAAGGAAAAGTCTTCTTTCAAGGCATGCCGTAATGACAGCCCAAGAACTTTTCTCAGAGTTTTATTACTAGTCTCCTTTGCTTTTTGGTTTACGGTTTTGTTTTGTTTTGTTTTTTTTAGGTGAATTAACCGTTTTAAAGTGAGCAATTCAGTGGCATTTAATGTGTCACAATGTTGAGCGTTTATCACCTCTTTCTAGATCCACAACATTTTTATCACCCCAAAAGGACCTCAAGACATTAAGCAGTTATTCCTTACTCCCCCTCCTCCCAGTTTCTGGCAACCTGTCTCTATGGGTGGACCTATTCTGGATTATTCGTATGAATGGAATCCTACAATATGTGACCTTTTGTGTCTGGCTTCTTTCTCTTAGCATAATGTTTTTTAGGTCCATCCATGTAGCATGTATCAGTATTCATATTTTTGTCCCATTTTTGTTCCTTTACCTAAATTTTTTTCTTGTGGTAAAATATATAAAACAAAGCCATTTTAAAGTTTACAGTTCAGTGACATTAATCACATCTACAATGTTGTGCAGCCATCACCAATATCTATTTCCAAAATTTTTCATCACCCTAAACAGAAATTCTTTCCACACTAAGCAATAACTCCCCATTCCCCCCTAGTCCAGCATCTAGTAACTTCTAATCCACTTGCGCACTCTATTAATTTGCCTATTTTAGATATTTCATATAACTGGAATCATACTGTATTTGTCCTTTTGGATGAAAACCAAATAGAAAGAGAAAAATCTTGAAGAAAGTCAAAGAAAAAAAAATACATTCAAAAGAGCAACAAATTAACTTCTCAACTAAAACTGGAATCAAGAGAACAATGGAATAACATATTTAAAAGTGCTGAATGGAAATAATTATCAACCTAGAATTCTATACCTAGAAAAAATAGAAGCAAAATACCTTTCCAGAAAAACAAAGCGTGAAAGAATCCTTCGTCTGCATACCTGTACTAAAAGAAACATTAAAGGAAAATTTTCAGATAGAAAGAAAAATGAACCTAGATGGAAGCAGGGTAATATAGGAAGGAAAGAATAACACTGTACAGGATATGTGGGTAAATCCAAATGTAAATTGAATGTTCAAACAACTTTAAAATATCTTCCAGCATTTAAAATATGGAACGACTTAAAATATACAACAACAGCATAAAGGCAGAAGCTGGCATGGTGGTTTGAAGCTGTTGTATCCCAGAAAAGCATGTTCTTAAATCTAACCCATTCCCACGGATGTGAACCCATTGTAAGTAGGACCTTTTGACAAGACTGCTTCAGTTAAGGTGTGACCCACCTCAATCAGAAGGAGTTTAATCCTCTTACTGGAGTTGATTGTAAGAGAATGAAATTCAAACAGAGAAAGAAAGCCACAGAAGCAAGAAGCCGAAATCAACGAAACCCGGAAGAGAAGGGAGAGACCAGCAGATACCTTCCCGTGTGGCAGGGGAGCCCAGGATCACCAGCAGGTCTTTGGGAAGAAAGCATCACCTTGATGATGCCTAGATTTGGACATTTTCCCAGCCTCAAATCTGTAAACTAATAAACTCCCCTTGTTCAAGACTAATCAATTCATGGTATTTTCTTTAAGCAGCCTAGGAAACTAAAATACCGGGTAAATGAATTAAAAAGTAGTCATTTAAGATAAACTCTAGCAAGTCAAAGATACATATTATACTTTTTAAAACAGTGCTTTTCAATAGAATTTTCTGCAGTGATGAAATATTCTACACCTCTGCTGACCCCTATGGTAGCCGTTAGCAACACGTGATTATTGAGCACTTGAAAGCTGACTAGTGCAATTAAGAAACTGGATTTTATTTTTATTTAATTCTCATTAACATAATTGTCATTACCTCTGCTCTAGACATGACTGTATCCTCCTTCCTTGAGCCTTGAAGGTCTGCTGTGTCCCAAGATCTACTCAGAGTTGCTCCTTCTAATCCAGGGTACCAACCCTTCCCACTGCTGCCCTAAAAAATCCCCGGAGTCCAGAACTATACTCTTAAGGCTTCTTGAGTATTATCAGTACACTTCCCAACGAATCCCAAACTGCAGAATCTATTTTGCCCAAATCTTCCAATTCAGGTCCATCCAGTTTCTCCAACCCAAGGGCCAGAACAACCTCTCTATTCTGAATAAAGGAGGCACGATTTGAATAATCCTCCAGGCCAGGGGGAGCTGGATTTATTTCCTCCCAAGAAAGGATGAAGAGCAGGAGAACTAGCCTTTGCGTTGCACCTCCCATGTCTCTGATGCTTTTCCTTACTCCAGTGAAAAGCCTCTTCCCCTGACACACATGTAGCCACAGCTTGGGGAGCCTTCAGTTCTCTTCCTCACACATCTAGAAAGTCATAATAAAGTGAGGGAAACCGGGAAAGGAGCACTGAAATTGTCAGATAGATGGAGGAATTTTGTAAGAGAAGACTTGAAAGGGTTATACCTGAGGCTGGCAAATCAATAGCAATTATAATATAAAATATAAAAATTGAGAGTTGTTTTACCAAATTCCAGACTACCAGATGCAGAGAGTAATCCCTAAGCAGAAGAAGAAGGTAGTTTTAGGCAAATAGTAAGCCCTCTTACAAAAAAATGAGCCATTTTATCATTTTTAAGTATAGGATATGGTAGTTCAAGAAAGGTAAGGCTTGTAATCTAAGCATCTTTTAAAATATATATGAAAAAATAAAATTAAATTTAAAAGGTAAGGCTGCATTAAAAAAAATAGAGATTAAGTCCTTTGCTGATCATTAGAGGATGTAAGAGGGCTGGCGTCAGGTCGGGGCCACTCAGGAAAGTGCCCTGCACAAAGGGCCAGAGTTTGAGTCTGGGAAGAAGCTCCTCTCCTTGGGGTCAGTCTCAAGAAGGGGCATGAACGTGTTTCAGAATCTTCTCCTCTGCAACAGGGTGCAGGTTTGGAATAGCTGGATACTTGCTATTGGAATTCCTGAAAGATAGCAAATATTCCACAAATAAACATTGGAAATGAAAAATACAGAATGTTTGGCATTTAACATATTTTGAAAACATTGTTTACCAATTTCTTTCCTCTTTGCCAATTGTTAGAGTTTTACCAAATGGCTCTTTAAGATTTGACCTGGCCCCACCTCTCAAATTATGGCCCTGAGTCAAGGAAAATATTAATTGAATTCAAATAGGCTGATTTTATATTTGTGCTTGCATAAATATCCAGATTTTATTCCACTCCCATGTCAAGCACATCATGAGGGGTAACCTTAGCACACGAGAACACGGACTTGGGGTTGACAAAAGAGGGAAAACAGGAATGGCAAATGAGGAGCTCAGTTTGCCAGCATTCTCTGCTCCCTCCATAGCGGTCACTGCTAATGATCTCAGGCTTCGTTCGTATGCAGCATGGACAAAGCTTCCCCGTCCTTCTCAGTGCACTGTCCAAGAAAGGCTTTTTAGAGTAGGCACCATGCAAACAATTATTTTTAGTGACAATCATGAAATTAAACAATAGTAATAGCTGCAGGGAAAGAAATGCAGACAGTAAAAATTTTCTTTTATTAAATTTCACATATATATCAGTTTAATAAATAGTACAGTACAAAAGGGAAAAATGAGTGCTTTTTAATTACAATCATATTTTTAGAAAAAGAAAACGTTTACCTACATATTGGTCAGTGGTAGTCATGAGTATAATATTAGAGTTTTTGTTTTTAAGACAACTTCTGCAGACTTGCCAATGATTTCATCAAAATTGATTTTCACATATTCACATTCAATAGGTAGCATAGCCAAAATTGATCTTTGCATATTCACGTTCAATCTATCTTCACTCGTAGTTGGTCAAAGAATAATTTTCGTTGATTTTGATTTTGGGAGTTTGATCTCACATGTAGCGAAAGACACACAAGTGGTTAAGAAGGGTCTAGAGCATAAATATAGAGGTGGCGGAGATTCACGTAACTCCCGTAACAACAAATCCCAGAAACTGCAGTACAGTCTGTCTTTGTTTCTTCAGGTTCAATTCTAGCAGCCTCCAAATGTCTCCATGGTTGAAAATTTTTCACTGAAAAATCAACACCAGAAAATGTATCATAAATTCCTATCTTATTTGGTTCTCAAGAAGCTGCATGACAGCTAACACTGACTTCAGCCATGGCGTGGGCGACCTGTTCTGTGTGAATGTGATCAAGTCTTACACCACAGCCCTGTGCATTTCTCCTGGCAATGTAGGATCGGTACCTCTGGTTATTTCTCCTAACATTTTTTCTTCAAATGTTGATTCTCTTTTCTATATAAAGACACATTTCCTCACTTTTTTTCCCCCGCAAGTAATGGCCGTCTCCACAATTTCTTTGTGCTGATCTTCAAGGAGCCTTGTTGCAGGCTGCTTCTGACAGTTTGCAAATATCCATGTGGTTTCCAAGGAGGACAGAATGAAGTAACTCAAGTTCTTTGACTTTGTTGTTACAGTAGCTCTGCTCTCATTGTTTATTTCTCATCCACTGTTTGGAAACAAATGCATGTAGCTGAGTCCTCATGAGTTGAAGGCTGAACTAACTTCTGTGTGGAATACAATATTTATTAAAGGATAAACAAAAAAAAGGTGCTAATTTAGGCTAATTTCCTCATCTGCCCACTTGTAATCTACTACAGCCTTTAATTAGAAAATTCACTGGTCTTGCAGCTTGTTTCAGATCCCAGGAACATCCTCTTCTGCTCTCGCCACCTCATAACTTCTTACCTTCAAGCTGATCCTGTTAAACTGGATTAAATAGATTAAAAACTGAAATCCCACAGATTTACATGGAAAGGGGCTGACCAGCAGCAGGGTTCAGCGTCCGTACTCTGGGTCCCCTCTCTCCAGCCCAGCTCTTCCCAGGGAGCAGGGGCCCCCTTGAAGGGAATGCCAGTGGAGCCCCCTCCAGCTCCCTATGTACTTTCCTTTCCCTGGAAAGTACATTTTAAAATTCCCTTTCAGCCACTAATTAGTTTTGGGATCCTGTCTCCTCATTTTTAAAAAAGAAGCAAATATTTAACTGAGAAATTTCTTAAAGGTCCCTTCTACGCCCTAATTTTTTAATTCTAATGGGCTAAGGAGCTGGCTGTAAGGCCCAATGACCTTGGCCAGCCCTGTCCTGAGCTCCTGCAGATGGTGCTGACAAAGGGAAAGGTCAGCTCCTGGCACTGCCAACTCTGTCTCAGGCAGCAGCTGCAGACGTGTTCCCTACCCCATTTCCTCTGCTGACTTGTCTGAATGCTGTGCCCCCTTACTTGGCATCTACAGAACAGCTGGGCCCTGAAGACTTCCAGTCGTCTAACGTTCAGAGCTGGATTTCCTGGGCAGTGTCCTCCCCGTGCAAACCCGCTTATTTCTCACAGCACCATCCTTAGTGTGTGAAGGAATGATTTTAAAAGACAACACTGGCTCTGCCTTGAGCCCAGAATTTCTTCTCCATGCACTGCCTCACACCGTCCACCAATCTGTGATGTAGAATAGGGTGAGCTCTTTATTCCCATTTTAGAGATGGGGAAACTGAGTGCAGAGAGTTGAAATAAATTACCCACGGTGATGCAGCTGCCTCTTGAAGCAGAACTGGGACCGGAGCCCCTCCCCCACTTCTTATGCACTCATCCACCCTAACTCCAACTAGCTTAGCTCAGGCTTGGCCCAGGCCCAATAATCCTGGTTACACAACTGATACCAAACATGTACTCTGCTGAGATTATAAATAGACACATTGCCTTGCCTCTTAGAATTTATGATTCAAAAATCACAAGATTTGTACATTGAGTAACCAGATGTATTCAGAAATATGGAAAGTAATGGTAGCATAGAAATAGCAGGTTTCTATGACTTTGTATATTTTTATATCAGGACATAACAATCTGTTACCTATCTTTGGCAACACCATATTTAGGAAATGGTCCAAAAAAGTGGTCTACCAAATTTGTGCCACATGCCCAGCTAGTCCCTGTGGATGCCTTTGGCAAATTGTGACTCTCTTCCTGCTAAGTCCAGATATAGCCTCAGAATCTTTCCTAACACAGCACTTTATTCAACCACTTATTTCACACAAGATTTCAGCTAGTTATTTCAATTTGCCCTTCCTGCTACAAATTTTAGGCTTATTATTCCAGGAAATGTGAAATGGGTGAAATGTGTTTGTCTTTCCCGTAGGCTGTTCCCTTTTACTTTTTCTTTACTTTTTCTTTTCTCCACCCACCCATCCCCTGCCCCCCCAAACAAGGCTAGGAGCAACTGACCTTAAGGAAGCAGCTAATCATAGTTGAATACAGAAGTCACACACCTGAGGTATACGAAACATTTGCAGAAGTAACAGCAGCTTAATATAGAAATGAGTCGCATGTGTGAGGCAGTCCCCCCACTCACCCCCATTTCCGAATGTCTGGCGTCAGGAAAGACGTGTGTTCTTTATAGAAGCCCTCTCAGCCAGGTGACGCTAATGTGCCCATCCCCTTGCGAATCTCGGCTTAAAGGAATTACCTCTCGGAGATATTTGCCATTTCTCAGAGGATTAAGTCTGAAAGACAGAAAAGCCATCAAATTGCCCTGAAATTGTTTATGAGAAAATTTCCAGCTGAGGCATAAGTGATACGGGAAGTACTTTAAGATGGCGTCACCCTTCCCGCTGTGAAAATCAGGAGATTCCAGGTTTCAGGGCCTGAAAGGAGACTTGACCCCCAGGGAAGGAAAGTGTCCCATCCACGCCGGCGCCGTAAATGGGGCCTTGGCGACCAGCAGCCCAGGAGCAGAGGGGTGTGGAGGCGAGGAACTTCCAGAGAACTTGCTCTGTGCCTGGGATATCGCGGAGCCTCCTGGGAGCCCTATGAGCAGCAGCAGCAGATGCCCAAGGTCCCATCTCCTCAGCCCTTCTCTGATTTCGATCTGCAGCATCGTGTGAGTTCATCCTGGACCTCTGGGCAGCCCCCCCAAAGGCCAGGGGAGTTAACCCCCCTGCGGGCAGCCCTCTATGCACAGGGGGGAGGGGGGACCTGAGAGCGGATGCTCTGGCCTCCAGTCTTTCAGGGGACAATTCAGAGAGGTGTTCTATACCCTTTGCAGGTGTCCCTTGGAATTGCACCCCTACTGCCCACAGCCCTGACCCCCTGGGGCCCTCTGCCTCACTCGCTTGTTTCCTCACCTGCTTCCTAGACTGACCCTCCAAATAGATCTTCACTCAGGCTGTGCTCTTGGGGAAGCCCAAACCAAGGCAGTAGGTGTTATGTGTCCTCATTTTGCAGTTTTGCTCACGTAGCAGTTATGTTGTAGGTCGTATGAGGCAGAGCCCGTTCTCTAAAGGTCCATGGTAGCTTTGGGTGCTCAGCAGCCCAGCTAATGACCCGAGAAAGGTGGAGGCAAGGGTGGACTACTGGGTGCTGGAAATAGGGTCATATGATGTGGGATCCTTTTTATAAGCAATACTTGCAGTGAGAAGGATTCTGGGGGTGGAGGGCTAATCTCTTCCTTTACACCTCAGACAGACAGACCTCCAACAGGCCTCTCACCAGGTACTTCACCCTGCTCCTGTGGTCGTGGGTATGAGGATTTGGTTAATTAGGGCATTTGCCTGAGAAAAGTGCCTTAATTAATAGTGCAGAAGAAAATACAAAGGTACTTTTCTTTCTGTTTGAAATATTTTTAAGTCATATTTTCTTCTATTTTTTGAGTGCTCCTAAATGTAACACATATATAGTCTTCAGACAGAATTATTCTCAGTCTATCTCACCTTTTTGTTAATTTACAATGGTGACTGAATATTATAGAAAAGAATTAGCAACATATGCTCTGTTTTCATAAACTTAAATAACCAGCTGGCCAATGATCCTTTATCCCATGAAGAAAAACACATTTTCTAATAAAGAAGCATCCTCCTTAGTGACGATTTAAATCTCTGTGGCGTTGTTTATTCCCCCTTGGTGGGCAGACTCTGACAGACTCTGGGCAGAAGAGTCACCTGGAACAACCGAAGTGGAGAGATCCACAGAAGCAAAAGGCACTGGCATCTTTGTCTCCTGGAGCGTGCACATTTTCTTCCACCTCCTTCTCAGGGACAAAGCCCACTTGTGCCCATCTCATTTGTCTGTCTCTAGTACCTCGCAAAGAATTACTCGGAGGCCTCCTGATGCAGGGGTTTCTGCAGCCTGTCGTGGAAGCCATTTGATCTCCACAGCAACAAAATGCAGATGGAAGAAAGCAGCGTCTGATTTGGAAGAGAAGGCAATGAGGCTCTGGCTAGTTTCCTAAGAACTGCAGTAGTGTATGTCATGGCCCACGAAGGATCTGCTGACTCAGATAGATTGGAATCTTGTGATGGCTCCCATCATCCTCCTGGTAGACTCCACTACCCATTCCATTAAGAGAAGGCACAAAAACCTCGGAACTACGCAGAAGCACAGAACATGGGTGAATTGTCGCTGCCTGCTAAGATGGCTTCTCAGAAGGGCCATTTAGTATTTTTGTGATATGTGCCAAACATGTGCTTTATTTCCATGATTCCCGAGCCATATTTTAATAAATCTGAAGTGGTTTATGGAATAGATTTCGAACAGAGATTAATTCGCCCTTTCTGGGCACCATATTTTCTAGGATGCTGCATAGAATTCCAGTCACTCCAGAAGGATGGTAACTTCCTAAGGTCAGAAATGACCCACAAAGTCACCAGGTGGTGGGAGAGTGTTCCGGAGCCCAGCAGGAAGGGGCCATGACCTGATCTGTGACTGGACTCCCGTCTTTGACAGCCCCCCTTGGGCTCTGGTTAGCTCTCTTGTCCTTTGTGATCATCCAGGTCCCATCGACTCCCAGTATTTCTGAACCTGAAGCCCCCTGAGCATTCAGGTCATTCTCTGACCCCTGGATGATGCCCAGCTGTTCTCCTGAATAGTTCAAAATCTCCCTAGCCCTTGGAAGCCTATGGATGAAAAAGAAGGGAACTTACAGATAGCCAGTTCCCCACCCCTCCTCACGTAGTAAGCTTGGAAAACACCTCCTTTCCTGAGAATAGAGGAAACAGCTTCATTCGAAATAAGGGAGAGACAGTTTAGGGGGGAGGGTAACTTAGAGCACCTTCAGGAGGATGGTCAAAGAAGACGAGGCCTCCAAAAACTGTCACACCGTTCTAGAAGCCTACGATAATCACATAGTCTAAGTCAGCTGCAGCTGGGAAGTGGCGTGCGTAGAAAAGTACTACCCTGGGCTTCCAATTACGCTGTGATGACTTTAAATTTTATTGAGTAAATAGTGAGTTCTGTGGGTTTAAAAACAAAACACAGCACAGCACCCATTAGTCATTTGAGGCAAGGCAAGGCTTAAACATGCATTTAACACATGTAGGCTTTTGTTTTCTTTTGTTTTTGTTTTTAGCCAAGGCCCCATCCAGAACAAGGCATACCTCCAGGGGGTAAATGACTAGTTCTTTTGGTAAATTAGGGTTTTTTGTTTGTTTGTTTTAATTTCCTGTTGGAATCTTTGTCTTGGGTTTTACATTTACTTTGAACCAAAGACAAACACCAGAGCTGGGTATGCAAGTTTGTCTGGAGACCTGTGTGTTGTAGGAGGAGTGGAAGTCCACTGGGTCTCCCAGGGGCTCCGGTTCTCAGGGAACAGACAGGACTGTGAACCCTGCTAGCGACAAGAAGAGGCGGACGGCAGCGCTCCGGGCGCACTGCCGTTCCTTTAAAAGAGTACTTAGGAAATCCTCTTACAGTATCTGTGCTGGGTTGAAAACAAAGGCTTTGTGAGAGATATTGGCAGATGCAATGTTGAGATAAAACAGAAATGAGCAATATTTTCCCTTTGGATTATGAGAAACCAAATCAAACCCTTACTGCGTGGCTGGTATCGATTCAGCTGTCTCCTCATCCCAAGATGACAGCTTTCTCTAGCAAATGGAGGAATGGGCATCTTCGGGGGTGCTGGCACCGGGAGCCAGGTTTTCCTACCATGGAGTCTCCCTGGGCCATGGCTATGTCTGGATTTTCTTGCCCACACGGTACAGGTTTAGGGAGTTGAAATTGCCATGGCCAGATAGGGAGGTGATTATGGGAACTTTGGGCTAAATAATAGGGCTCCGTCTTATCCTGGTAGAGGGAGGCCAGAGAACTCACAGAGGTGGGACCCGTCTGTGAAGAGAGGGTATAGCATCATGCTTTGGACTAGTTTAGATCAAGTTGAGCCAATTAGTCGTGATGGGGGGTGAACTGTAATGCAAATTTTGGGCCATGGAGTCCCCATCATAGGACATGCTCCCTAAGGACCCCTTTGTCTTTGCCTGCTCCTAAATGCAAATACGGTTTTGTGCTGCCTTCATCTTTGTTGGCTAAGCCATCTTGCTCTCGCTCGGCTCTCCTGGGGGTGTGAATTGGTGGTTGTGGGTGCCGGCCCAGGTCCCCTCTACCTGGCCAGGGCAGCCCGTCCCCCCGCAGCCTCGAGTGTTGGCTGTTCCAGGGTCTTAGAGCTGTGCCCCCTCTGGAGGACAGGGGCTGCCTGGCCTGAGGGGCCGCCTTCCAGCCACGCAAATGCCCTGCGGGCAGCAGTCTGCGCGACAGGACCCCGAAGTCCTGCCCCCTCGCAGCGAGATGGCTGCACCTCCACGGTGAGATGCCAGGTCCCCCCAGAGCTCCCCAGGGGACCAGGCTGAAGCCAGTCTCTAGTGAAGACTCTGTCCTGCTTAAATTTCCTCCCGTGCCCTTTTCTATTCCTTCACCTTCCTTCTTAGGGGAACACTCCCTCAAAAAATCACTTTCAAAGAATCCCTTCGTATCTCTGGCTCTAGGGAATGGGTCTAGGACAGGATGCCTGCCGGGAAGCAGGATTCCGAGGCCCCCCTCAGGAGGCCTGGGTGGGGCTTTGGAAGCTGTGTTTCTGCTCAGCACCCCAGGGACTCTGGTGAAGGTGAGCTGAGGCCCACCCTTGACGAAGTGAGCTGGGTTTTCTGTGTGAAGGACCAGAATCCGCACCAGCCTGCGGAACGGGGCCGCAGGTCCTTGGCTGGGCACTTGATTCCAGGGCATCCTTCCGCTCTGGGCTTGCTTGTGGTGATGTCCTTGAATCCTAAAGAAAGCCGAACTTCGTTTGAGTTGAGTGACCTTAGGTCCCAATAATTCCTCTGAGAGTTTTGTGCAAGATGCCATTATGGCCTGGACAAAACATCACAGCTTCTGGCTAGAATTCTGCATTTAGAGACAAAGGTCTCCTTCTCCCATTGGTGACAGCGGTGCTTACGATTGATCCTAGCCGTGACAGGGTGTGACTATCTGACCTCCTTTACAAAGATGCTTCAAAGTAAATCGCAACAGGCAGCTCTCTAGAAGAATGGTTCTGGCAGCAGGATGAGGCAGCTGACACCAGGAAAACAGCACAGTATCCGAGAAAAGGCTTGTTGCCAAAGCTTAAGGCAGTGATAACTTTTTGGTTTATAATGGGTACTATCTGTACATAATTATTGAAACGATTGCACGTTCAGCAGTGCTTAAATTAAAGAAAGCCAAATCTGGTAACAGAACCAAAAGAATCTTATTGCAAACAGTCACCATTTAGTCCTTTTCAGCAATAATTTGATGGGATTTGATGGAACTCAGTTCAATTTATTGAGCAATGCATTCACTGATTGTGGCCCAGCCTCTGGCCTTAAGGAGCTCCAGGTGGAGGGTGTAAAGCAGCAACAATAATGCAATGCCAGTTCTGTAGTAAGGAGTGAGAAAGGAATAACCATGGGGGTGTAAATAAATCCCAGAGAAGGGGTTAGGGAAAAGGACCCCGGACACAAAAGAAGGAACGGCAGACAAGCTAGGATGGAAGGGACATTAGCACCTGTAAGCCACCCCCCATTACAGTTAAATTCAAATTTCATTTCATAACCACTAACTCCCAAGTGGGCCCTTAGGTGAGATCGCTGCTTGGTATTGTCCTCTATCACCCTGCATGGCCCCCACACCTGCCCTCCACTACCTCTTTTGCCCCCACTCACTCCACTCCATCCACTCTGACCCTTTTGTTGAGAGTCAAACATATCAAGCATCACCCCACCTCAGAGCCTCTGTACTCGCTGTCCCCTAATATTTTCATGGGTTGCTCCTTCTTCTCTTTCAAATCTTTACTCAGGTATCACCTCCTCAGTGAGGCCTTCCTCTACCCACATTCAGTACTCTCTATCCACCTTCCTTGATTTATGTTGTTTTAAATAATATGCTATGGATTCTACTTATCACAATCTTGCTTGTAACCTCTGTGAGGGTACTATATTCCCAGGGCCTAGAACAGTAATTGACTTATGGAAAGTATTGAATAAATATCGCTTCAGCTATATCTATTCTATTATTTTACCCACCCATTGAGTTTTTTTTATTTTTCCTATTCTAATTTTCATTTTTTAAAGGTTTTTTTTTTTTTTCTTCAAGATCTTCCTGCTCATTTTTATACACTCTTATTGCTTGGTTGTTGTTGTGATTCCCTTTTTTTCTCATTTTATACATTATTATTTTATATTTTGAATATGATAATTTCATTGCCTGAAGGAAGGCTATTTAGTTCTGTTGTTTATTGTTTCTGCTGAGTCTCACTCATGGTGGCTTATTTGCTTGTACTTTTCTTGTTCTTTGATTCTGAGCTCATTTAGCTGATCTTACTCTATGGGAATCCTGGGGGACCTAAACTGGGGGTGCTTCTTTCCAGAGGGGATTTGGGTTTGCTCCTTCTGGAGGAGGAGATGCAATCCCTGCACCCGCCCCCCAGCCCATCTTGTTGCAGCCCACAGCTTAGTCTCCTCATCATTGATACTGGCATCCAGGCTCAAGGCCTGTGAGCCCAACGACGCAATAAGCAAGTCTGTTTTGTATAGGATCAACTTGTTGTGTAGTATAGAATTCTGCTAGTCTAAATGCAGTTGTTTCTTCCCCTCGCATGTGTTTCACCCTAACTGTATGCTCTATGTTGGGGGAAAGATGCTGAACTTGTGTCTCAGGCCTCTTTGCTGCCTTGCTGCAAATATTTGCAAACAGCAAATATTCAATATAAAGCTACCGATGTGTTGGTTAATATTTACATATAAAATCAGGCAGACTAGCAGGCCTCACAGCTTCCCAGTACTGCCCCTTCAAGTCAAGGCCCTGGCTCTCTGTGTGCCGGCCTTTCCTAACCAGCTGAGCGTGCAGCCTCTAGAGAGCTGCCTCCGCGTGCTCGAGCGGTTAATACGGTGCTGTTGGTGCAACTCTGCCCACCGCCACCTCCAGCTCTCGTGCCAACTGCGGTTTTGAGCGCCTGGGCCGGCATCCCGGAGGCCTGTTTGTTTGTCCCCAGTATTCATTACCGTTGGCTCCCCTCCAGTCTGCTGCCCGCGCAGGGTTATTTATAGCAAAGCAGAGAAGCAGAGCTTGATAACTCGCAGCCTCAGAGCGCCTTTTCATCCCAGAGGCCTTTACACATGGTGTCCTCACAGGAAAGTGCTTCCCAGCCGCCCGGGAACGCCTGGTTTCCCTGGGAAGTGGCAGCTGCTCCATCCATCTGCTTGGCTGATAAGGCCTTTGCACTCATGTCAGGAGCTCTGACCCACAAGACAGGCAGCGGAACTTGCCCAAATTGGCCGTACCAGCCAAGTCACAGAGGAGAGCACTTAAACGACATTCCTGGGGAACAGAGCAGAGCCAGCCTGCTGAGTCACGGCTCAGCCGGTCACTTGCTGTGTGTCCAGGCTTCCGAGAGGAAGGAACGCCACTTAGGGTCAGCAGGAGTGGCAGTCCCCTCCGGATGATTTACTGTCGTCAAAGTCACATTTGGGCTACGGTTCATCATCTGTTATTGTTTCGACCAGTATAATGTCATGACACCAGCATTGACTGTCAAACATAGGCTGCAGGCTCACCTGAAGCTGATGTTCTGGCAGCGCTTTACCTCAATTAACCAATTAACGGGAGCCCCAGACACAGGTCCCCAAAGCATTAGATCAGCTCTGAAAGAACTCAGGGTGCATGTGGGGAGGGCCAATAATCAATGTAAATGAAATTGAACAAATTATTGGCAGTCAGATTTGCACTCTTGTTGGTATTTGCAGCAAGCATGACTTCAGAGGCGTGACATTAGGAAAAGGGCCAGAGAAAACGAATGGCCTGGCAAGATTTCATGATCAAACGAATGTTCAAATCAAACTTTATTGATAAGTCTGCTGCACTCTATCAAGTCACTGTGCAGGGAAGCCGCTCCCGGGAAGTCTGCCTCGCTCTGTACCCCCTGGGAAGGCCTTTCTGCTGGAATGACAACATTGCAACACTAGACAAGTGTTGAAATTCCGTGGTTGCAGGGAGGTAGCAAGTGTGGGCGGTAAGTTTCAAAATATTAGTTTTGAAACACCCACGATGCCTGAAATCACAGGTTCAGTGGCAGGCAGGATAATCTGTGTGCTGGTCCCACATCCCTGGAAGTTAGCCTGCTTCTGTTGTAAGACCACCATTTCCAATTCCATAAGCGCTGAAGTTCTGCCTTCATCTCTTCTCTTAAATGCAGCACCACCACATCCTATTGCCACTGGGTAAAGCTTTCCCTTTGCTCTTAAACACTCCTCTCTGTCTCTGAGAGGGTAGGCAGAATAAATATTACAAGGTGGACTTTAAGCTTAGGGCAAGCAAATGTGAACTTTTCTGTCACTTTCGTTTCTGGAGAAAGCTCAATAGATTGCACTCTGTAGCGATTCTCCAGTACTTAATGTAGTTCTTTGATTCAGAAATCGTCCTTGGAGGCTAGCAGTACATTCCCCACGATTAAACAGCATGCGTAATGTAAGCCCCACCTTTGCTCATTCGTGAACATTTTAAGAGAGTTCTATCATTTGATTTTTATCATAGGATTAAAAAAAAATCAGGAATAAAAAAAATAAACGTTGAAATCTGATTAATGTTATATTCCTGTTTTACTCTTCTTCTCAAGCTTTCAACAATCTGTCACCCTTCTTTATTCTTGGCAAATAACCCTCCTCGTCATTTCACTAAGAAAACAGAAGGACTCAGGAAAGAGCTTCTATGCTCTGCCTCCCCCAAATCTGCCATCCTCCTGTATCCATCCTCATATCCTTTAACTTCATTCTAGTAAACTGTCCTCCCTCCCTCCAAAGGAGCCCCTCCCCTCTCACCAACCCAGGAACGCTGCTCCTATGACTGTCTGCGCTCGTTCCTGCACCGGGTCCTTCCCACCAGCATGCAAACATGCTGAAGCTGTGGAGCCCTGGGACCTCTAAGACACAGCCCTTTTGGAGGGCAGGTGGGCAGTAGCTAGACTTAAAGATGTACAGACCTTTCTATCACAGCTATGTAGAAACCCGAAAGAAAGTTTGCACAAGATTATGTCAAAGGATATATCTAGCTTCGTTGTTTTTAATAATGAAAAACTAGAAACTGCTGAAATGTCCATCATTAAAAGATTGGATAAATAAATAATGTATAGATACAAAGGAGTATTATACAGCAGCAAAATTGCGTGCACTTGAGATACGTGGTCAACATGAATAAGCTTTACAGACAGCAAGTGGAACCAAAAAGCAAGTTGCAGAAGGATGCATACAGTATCCTAATTAAAAACATGGGAAGTACCTTACTTTACCAGACTATTATGACAAATAGTGCACACAGGCGGCCTGAGCAGGAGTTTATTGGCTCATGGTTTGGAAGGCTGGAAGTCCAAAATCCAGGCCATCAGAAAGGCCATGCTTTCTCCCCAGCCTCTGTGGCATCCTGGCTTGCATCTCTGCCTCCCAACACATGGTGAATGGTGATCTTTCTCTCTCTCTCTCTCTCTCTCTCTCTCTCTCTCCAACTGCCCTTCCGATTTCTGCTCACTTCTGGCTTCTCCCTGTGTGGCCTTCTCTGACTCATTGTTTCCAAATTTCTTCTGCTTATCTAGGAGTCCAGTACTATGGATTAAAGCCACCCTGACTCAGGTGAGCCCCACCTCAACTAAAAATAACATCTTCAAAAGGTCCTGTTGACAATGGTCCACACCCACAGGAATGTGGATTAAGAGAAATAATATATCATTTGAGTGGGTACAATAATTCAATCAACCACAGCAAGCAATGCTTTATTTATTTCTTAGGGAGGCATAGGTATATAGCAAAATATAAAGAAATACACCGGAATGGGGAAGACAAAATTATGAATAATTGTTACCTGGGAACCAGGCTGTGGGGGTAGGAACAGAATGTAAGAGGAACAAGCAACAATGAGACTTCCACCATGTTTGTAACATTTTATTTAATAAACTGGGCTGTGAGTATACGTTTTTGCATGTTTAAAATATTTTGTAGTAAAAATTAATGAAGCAAAAGAATTAGAAAAGAGTGTTCAGCTGAAGAGGATTTCCCTCAGGGATATTTTTAGATCCTGCAAATACTGGTCTTTCTAGAAATGGCCTCAAGATCAACCTGGGAGCTGATTTGGCTAATATTTCTGCTATCACTGCCCAGATTTCTGGTTCATGAAATACCGATGATTCCATTGGTGTCAAATATCTGCCCCTTGCAGCTTACAGTATGTGATTTATTGGGAGGAAATGTGAGCAGCTAACAATCAGCTTGGTTCCCTCCTTTCCCATCTCCTTCCTGGAATGGATTGGTTTGTTTAGGGAAAAAATAGGTAACCAACTTCTGGCAATGCTTTATCTCCCTGAGTTCTTGCCCCTGTCCTCACTATTCTTCTCCAGCAGCAGTGGAAAAAAACAGCCAAGGCATTTGAATGAGAAGAGGTGCTACTGTTGGGGCTGGGTGAAATCATTGTGTCGTAACAGCAGTGACAGGAGACTTAACTCTACGTTCCCTCCACATGGGGACACTGGCTGTGGACGTCTGACTCCCTGAAGGCTCCATGTCCACACGCCAGGCTGCTATAATAACAGTGTGAGACATACTAGGCATGTGGAAGGGACACAGGGACAAAATTTCTAGAAATAATTGCACAGTATTTATCAATAGTCTTTAAAATGCACATGCCCTTTAACCCAACAGTTTCACTTTTAGGATGCTATCAAGGATTATAAAATATTTATTTCCGCCCCCCCGCCAAATACCTTAAATTGCCAAAGAAGGAGACGGTTAATAAAATTATATAGAAAATCCAAACAATATGCTATTTTTAATTGCATAATATTTTAATAAAAGTAACCCAATTTTATTTTGTTACATAAAACATATGCATTTTAATGTATCCATACAGATATAAACATATATTGTTTTAATTTTTAACAAATGCTTATATTTGTTTTACATTCAAAAATTCAACACCATATTCAGAGGGGGGAAAAAAACACTAAAAATGGCAAATTACAAAGGAATCCCTTGAATTCGTCTCAAAAATTAAATTCAATTGTTAATGAAAGGGCAAGAAAACCATGTATTACATGGTGCTATGTACTACCATTCTTTATTTAGTTTCCCCTTATCAAAGACAAGCATAAAATCAGCTTCCCATTTTTCTTGGAATAGTTAATAACATTTTAAACAAACAATGTACTATTATGTGGCCAGTGACTATGACATGTATACGAGCTTAAATTACATGGGTATATATTCGTAAAAGCCATTTAATTGGAAGAAGTAGGATATGAAGCTGTTATCTACAATTTCAACTCTATTCCATACATTTATATGCATAGATACATAGAAGATAAACAGAAGTGAAATATACAGAAATATTAGCAGTTGTGATCTCTTAGTAAAGAGACAACAGTTATAAAATATATACTGATTTTTCCAATATTTTACAAAATGAATATATATTACTTTTAAAAATTAGGGGGAATATTGTGTGATCTCCCTGATATGAAATAATTAGAACAAGCAAATTCATAGAGTCAGAAACTAGGATGCAGTTTACCAGGGACTGGGGGGTGGGTAGGTAATGGGGAGTTAATGCTAAATTGGCACAGAGTTTTTGTTTGGGGTGATGAAAAAGTTTTGGTAATGAAATGTGATGGTAGCACTACATTGTGAATGTAATTAACAGTACTGAATTATATATTTGAATGTGGTTAAATGGGGGAATTTTAGGTTGTATATATGTTCCCAGAATAAAAAAAAAAACCACCACCACCACCATAGGACTGTACAACACAAATAGCAGACCTCATGTAACTATGGGCTATAGTTAATAGGACAATTATAATATTCTTTCTTTCATTGTAACAAAGCTCCCACGCTAATGCAATATGTTAATAAAAGGGGTGTATATGAGAACTCTGTATTTTCTGCATGATTTTTCTATAAACCTACAACTTCTCTAATAAAACTTAGAAAGGTTATTAAAAGAAAAATGCACTGGATTGACAAATATGTATACTAAGCCGAGAAAAGAGTGTTCATTCACAATTTTCCCTCTGGATCTCCTTGTCCCTGGCTGTGAGCAGGCTTGTTAATATCCCATCCTGGTGGAGGTTGAGGAGGAGCCAAAGGTCCCAAGTGTCCTGAGGTTCCCAGAGCATAGTTTCAATATATGTCCTGCTCGAACACCATGAGAAATCAAACACACTCTCAGGGAGCTGCGATATTCTCAAAGGGCAGAATGTATTGAAATCAGTACGTGTGTTTGTGGAGAGGGAATAAAAGTCATCCTGTGTCAGCCCTCATGATGATTCTGGAATTCTCATCCATTCAAGGATGTGGTGTCTTCCCACCTACCCAACCTCTTGTTGTTCTTCAGAATCTTGGCCTCCAAGGAAAATGCTATTTGAATCCAAGGCATGAAAACCCACGTATGCTCCAGGAGAGGATAAGTTGGTCTCATGGATGTGACTTCAGAACTCTAGTAATCAAAAAGAGCCCACTTGATCACCAGGGCCCAGAATTCACTATTCAACATTCATTTATTTGGCTTGAGGCTTTGTCACCTGTGAAATAGCAAGGTCATTTGTGGAAGGGATTTCTAACCTCTGAAGGATTTGAGACCAGATGACTTCTAAGATCTTTTGTAATGCTAAGATTCCATGATTCCTTTAGTGTGACTAAATCTCAGTTCACTTCTTAAAAGGAGATTTGGATGGAGCATGAATGTGGTATTTGTCATCTGAGGGAGGAGGAATGAAAACAGGGTGGAATATAAAGGGCAGGATGCAAACCAAGCTTGGGGTACCTCCCTTACTCAGGCTTCCCTACAAGCTGGCTCCTCTCCTCCCCACAGGGCAGACAGCCAGTCTCATGATTTTAATCAAAGCACCTGACAGACATGGCAACTTACCACGGCTTCTGGCTGGAGAGTTGAAGAGTCTGAAAATGCAAGGCAGGCGTCAAGTACCTGGGTGAGTCTGCAGGTGACCCTGCCTGGCAAAGGGTGGCTTGCCAAGCCCCACAGCCCAGATGGGGTCAGAACTGGTCTCAGGCTGCTGGCCGCCTGTATTTCTGTTTCTCCCTGCAGCCATCCAGCCTCTGGCCCTGACTCTCTCAGTAGTTCTGGGGGCCCCTGTTTCAAAAGGGAACCCATCCCCAAGTCCAGAAGGAGGGTTAACAGAAACATCACTCAGGAGCCTTCTGCTGAGGCACAGTTCATTTAAACTGTCTTGTCCATTTTTATTACTCATGACATCCCATCATACAAGTGACTCATAGAATTGGATGTCAAAGGAAGGTACTATCATTTTTAATCCCTTTAATGTAATGTAATGGGGGAAATTAATCATTTAGAGCAGCAGACAATTGATAACTACCCAGAAAAAGTGTTTCTCCTCTTCCTGAAATTTGGCAGCTGAAGGTTCTTTTCCTACAGTTTTCTGAAATCTTTGCATCTTTTAAATCTTTGGCAAAGTAAACAACAGCTAAGTGAACATCAGATAATTTAAATAACAAGGCTTGTGTGTGTGTGTTTTAAGCTTTTTCATTGAAGAAAGTCCTAAGAAGCAAAAGGGGAACGGAGAATGCTGGTGAGGTTGTCATGTCATTCTGCAAATGTCAGCATTCCGGGCTTTCATTGTTGGGTAAAAAGAAAATAAATTACCTGCTAGCTCTCCAGAAGCAAAGGTTCATGTCCATTGCATTACTCTGTTTAACTATTATTCTCTCCTCTCTACAGAGGACCTCAAAATATTTTGCAAAGGGAATTGAAACTTGAAGATGCCCCAAGGGATAGACAGATTTCAGATAAGCTTGCAACAGAGTGGGACAAAAGAAGACCTTGCAGAGATTGGCCGGGTTCCTGGCTGGGCGCCTTCCCACGCCAGCTTGGCCTGAGCAGTCACGCAGCAGCTTGGCTGGGCAGGTGCCCCGGCCAAGTGACCAAGTACTGTCACCCGAGGCTGCTCCTTAAGACTTGTCCCTGTCTTTGCTGCAACAAGGACTTGCGGGCCCATGGTAAAGCCATGCTGGCCCCTTCACTCTCAGCCTGTCCTCCGTGACAGCACAGTCTCAGAGAAGCTGCAGAAACATGCCGCTGTCAGCAGCTACCACACTGGCTGCAGGACAATGGCCAAGGTGACATTGGGGCGTGTGGCCACCTG
>JAQZBX010015862.1:0-21926 GCA_029593785.1 Cabassous unicinctus
GGAACTGGGAAATATCCAGAGATGTGCAAAGGTTATAAAAATAATCTACTTGCAAATTTCTAATTCTTCCTTAGCCACAAAACCCCTCCAGAGGCCAATTTGGCAACAACTTTCAAAGCTTTAATAAAATGTTAATACCTTTTGACCAAACGATTCCTCTTTTAAGAATTGATACCAAGAAAATAATTAAGGATGTACACAAAGATGTAAAAATAAGGATGTTTGTTAAAGCTCAGTTTATAATAATGAAAGATTGGAAACCACCTAGATGTGGTTGTTCCTATGTAATTCCAACCAATAGCAGGAGATCAATGAGTAAATATGATACATGCCATACAACAGAACACAGCATCCACTTGAAATGATTTATTTAACATATATTAATTGATTACCTGCTATGTGCCAAGCATTCTTGTAAATAGAATACATTAATGAATAAAATAGATAATGTGGAACTCACATTCTAGTTATGTGCCGTAATTGTATTTATTGACATAAAAATATATTTGGGCTATATGGTTAAGTGAAAAAAAGGTAGGTTACAAAACCCTAATAACAGCTGACACTTGTACAGCGTTTATTATGTGCCAGGCATCTAGAAGCAGGTTCTAGAAACTTCCCATATATTAAGTCAGTTTATCCATATAAGAGCCCAAAAGGACCCTATATTTTTATATTCATCACTATTTGATTGAACAAGATGGGCATGGGTGCAATAATAATAATAGCTTCTTTCTTTCTCCCACATTTACTTCAAACCCACTCTCTGGATTTGGACTTTTCCTGCCCCTGGATGAAATCTCTGGCAGATCTCAAAGCCTTTCTGGTCCATTTCAGTCAGCCGCACAATCTTAGCTCAATAATCGGAATGCCCGATCCAATCTGAACTTCTTTCAAATTAAAGCCTCCCTCCTCCTGCAGGCCAGCTTGCTTCAAGTTGGGAAGCCTGAGGTCGGGGAGCGGGGTTAGTGGCGCCATCTTTCCTCTCGTGGCGCTGTCGCCGCCGGCTTCTCCTTCCCCTTCTCCTTCCCCTCCCCGTTCTCCTTCCCCTCCCTCCTTCTCTTACTCTCCTTCCCCTCCTTCCTCCTCCTTCCCCTCCGGCCACCTTCCCCTCCCTCCACTTCGGTTTCTGACCCTTCCAGGGTTGGGCCCGGGGGAAGGGTGCAGTCTTCCCTGACAGCACTGAGCAACCACTGGTTCTCTCCTTTGCAGGCTCTTTCTCTGGCAGGCGCCTTTGCTCTGGAGATCCTTTGTCAAGGATGCTGCCTCTTTCGACTGGCAGCTTGCTGTTCTCCCCTGCGCGCATGGGTTTCCAGCAGCTTCTCCTTTGGGTCCGCTATCCTCCTACCTCCTCCTCCCCCGCCACCCCCTCACCATGCTCTGGAGTCCTCTTGTGTCTTCCGCTTTAAAACAACCCAGGCCAGCTCCCTCCCCGGGTCCACGTGACCCACAGGAAACCTCATCTCTACCCGCCACTGTGCAAGTGCAGCCCTCTTTCGCTTTGCTCTTAGGCAGGCTTACTTCCAGCCACAGTCTAGCACCCGTAGGCATCTCTTGACAAAAAGTAGACAACCAGGCCCAAAACTGCAGGGGACACATGTCCAGAGTCTCTCGAAGACCCTCTCACTTGGCTTGGGATGAGAGGACACACCCTCTTCTCTTTCTCCCTGGGGTAGAGAATGGGGGTTGAGGAGGAGGTAGATGGAGGATCCAGCCCACCAACAGAGCTCTCCATGAAAGCCTCTCATTAGGCTTGTCCCCTCACTTTTTATAGGCTGGAAGTGGTAGTTGCTTAATGATGCAGAACCAGCTTCCTGATCTCTCAGCCTGCCCTGTCCAGGGTTACAGAAGAGGCATAGCACCTCTATTTGAATATGTAGAATGTGAGACTCCTTGGGCAGATGTTGTATTATTGTCAGCCTTTAGACTTCAGCTAAAAAGCACAAAGAATCACATTTGAACCTCCTGTTACATATGTACACGCACATATCTGAAGGTTTCACTTCAAAATGTTATTAAAATGTTCTTGAGGACATTGAGTGAAATAAGCCAGACACAAAAAGGAAGAATGGTCTCGCTGGTATTAACTAAATTCAATGATTAGACTTAATGGAGCTGGACTATGAAGTGTTGTAGGTTGGTGGGAGATGGAATGTAGTTTGAGAAGGGGGAGATGATGCTGGATGTCTGCAGAATGTTTAATAAAGTCAATTGTAAATGTGTGGTAATGCATGAACTTGCTGGTAGCACATTATAATGAGTGTAACACTTGATTTAGGGATGTGCTTGTGGCTGAAAGTAGTCTAGGGAGGTTAATGTTAGTTGGAAGACAGCTGGAGGATAATATAGGGAATGTTTAACAGTGATTTTAGTGGCAGACTTGTGGTTAATAATACAAATACAGGAATGTTCTACTACAAGGTGTTCAGAATGTGATCATACGTTGGGAAAATGTAGCTAACATAATTTATAGACTATAGTTAACAATATTGCACTGTTTTTGTAGCAAAAGCAAAGAATGCACTATATTAATGCTAAAGGTAAAAAAAAAGAATATGGAGTTTGGTTTTGTGAGATATGAATACGATTAAGAATTTTTTTCTCTTCTTCATTATTTTCATTAATAATGAGACCTTGACTATATCATTTAACTAATCTGTGTTCATCTGTGTATCTTTCTGAACACTGGAGGGACAATCGAGTTTGTTTTTGCAATTCGATAAGATAAAAGTGCCTGGACAGAATTTTTTAGGAGTAATGCTTCCATAACTTGTTGAACTGCTGTTTGTTATTTAATTTTTTGAATTTGAAATAAAGTTTGGATTTTCAAAATGTTATCAGTGGTTATCTTTGGTATATGGAAATATCTTTTCTCTTTTTTGTTTATCTGTGCTTTATCTACTCATCTGGATTTGAACATGCATTCAAAGAAAAATAATTCTTAAAAGGAAACATTCTTCCAGAAAAGATTTCTTCCAGAAAAATGAGTGTTTCAGTAATTTATGTCTTTCTAGAAATGTGTCCATTTCATCCAAGTTATCTAATTTATTGACATACTGTTGTTCATAGTATTCCTTTACAATCCTTTTAATTTTTATAAGGTTGCTAGTGATGTCACCACTTTCATTTCTGATTCCAGTGATTTGTGTCTTTGTGCTTTTTTTTTTTTCCTTCATCAATCTAGCTAACGTTTTGTCTATTTTCTTGATCTTTTCAAATAATCAACTTTTGGTTTCATTAGGAAACTGGAGGATTTTCTAGAAGACAGTTTCCTATCCTGGGCCACAGCATTTTGGCTGTCCAGGCTCCCCCTGAGATCAGTTTGGACAGTGGGTGCTGCTTTCCACATCTCTTTTGCTGCTCAAATGAGCTCTTGGGGTTTTAAATGCCCTTCTGTTCACCAGCTCACGTGCTGTAGCCAGCTACCTCTTTAGTACTGAACAGGCAAGTCTCCCATGTAACAAAAGCTTTGAAAAGTTTAGCACACTTTTTTGTCTATTCATTTTACCCTTTTATTCTTGTAACAAATATTTATTAAGCACCTACCATGTGCCAAATACTGCACTGATCCCTGGAGACAAAATGACCACATTCCCTGAAAATAATTTTTTGTTTGTTTGTTTTTAGCATTGGGAACCATATTAAAATAGTTTAATTAAACTCATGAACTTTAAGTGTCTAGCACATTTATCTATACTTCTACATGTAGAAATCTGGAAAAAAAATCTCCTTTAACCCTCATTCAGAGGATTCTAATAAATTACAGACACCTCAGAAAGTAAACAGTTTGTCAGGGCTTTCCCTAAACACGTAATTTGGACTTTCTACAAGGATAAAAAGTTTCATTTAGACATTTTCCATAAGTTATCTAAATATTATAAAGATTGTATATACAAAGACATCATGTTCTGATTCACCTAGGACGCCTATCCAGCTACAGCTGCTAAATGCAAACAGTGGGGTGTACAAGCTGGAAATGGGGTATTCTGTTCCAGTGTGACTGTGCCATATCTGAGTGCTAGGGGAGCACAGAGAGGGAAAGGAAATAACATCTTCTTGAGATCTTCAGGTGACAGGAAGTCAGCCCTTGAAAAAGCCAGGGGTGTGCGGCATCTACCCAGGTTCCACAACAAGTGTCCCCTAGAGACACAGCTCAGTTCAGCAACTGGATTTCTCTTTAAAATGCATACTCATTTCCTCCTAGAAGCTCACATAGTGGTTGGACTTACTGGGGGGTGTGCCTCTGCGCTTGTGCTTCTTTTACCCTTACCCTGTTGACAAGGAGCCCTTGGTAAGAGGCAGACTGATGCAGTGTGTTGAAGGAGGCTTGCTTTCCTTTGGCTGTGAACTCCATGTTTCCCTGTGGCTGAGTCCTTACTTGATAAACCTAGCACCCTATGGCTTTTCCACCCGGGCTCTGTTATATTTCCATGTGAGGTGAGTTCCTGATTGAGGCTGGCTGGTTCTCTCTCCTGCTTTTGTCTGCCCTGATCTTTGCTAAATACTTGCCAACTGAGTCTCTACTGATCCTGGAACAACCAGCAAGAACAGGCAGAAACATCTTTCTCAAACCTCCAGAAAAGAGTTAAAGGATTTCAGTAACTGGGTGAGCACTGAATCAAGAAAAAGTTCACTTAAAAGTGGCAGGAGCTCATGGAGCCTGGCTGAATCCTCACATACCACTCACCTGCTCAGTACAGAGGGAGCCCACACTCCCAGTGCTGATTCCTGGAGAGCATGGAAGAGCCCTTGTGCACATACAGGGAGTGTGTAGGTCTGGCCCAATCGTCTGGTGGGATTCGCTGTCCCAGAGCTTGCTGTGCATGTAGGAGGTGGCTCACTGAGCTCTCCTACAGAATGTTGTAGGAGGGCAGTCAAGGCATGCTGCCTAGGGCAAGGGATTGCTGGCTGCAGGACATACAGTGCAGTACCTGAGTCCATGTCAAAAATGTTTCCTAGGGAAGAAGGGACATTTAGATCTGTGTAAATGGGGGAATTCCCAGGGTCAAATGCACATGCACATGCACATGCCCAAAACAAGATGACTGTGCAGAAAGGATCAGGGAGGCCCTAAACTTTGGCCTAGAGCTATTCTCTCAATTCATGGTATGGATAAGCCCTGAAGGACACAGGACAATCTGCAAAGTCTGGGAAAGGTATTTACTTTTTTTCTTTCTCCTCCTCCTCCTTCTCTTCCTTCTTCTTCTTCCTCTCTTCCTTTTCTTCTTTAATGTTAGCTTCTGGCAATTAAACAAAAATCTGTTATAACACTAGCTGGGTACAAGCTTAAGGAACAGATGTCTCATAGTCTAAATTCCAGTAATTACACATCATTAAAATATCAAAATGTCCAGGTTTCAACAGAAGGCTACAAAACATACAAAGAAACAGGAAGTGGTGACCAGGCAAAGGAGAAGATTAAAGCATTAAAAATCAACAATGTGGAAGACCAGACCAAGGACATACCAAACAAAGACTTTAAAATATGGTTCCAAATATATTCAAAGAGCTGAAGGAAAACATGGACAAAGAACTAAAGGAAATCAGGAAATTGATAGATGGACACAAAGAGAATATCAATAGAGAGAAGAAAATTATAAAGTGAACTAAATAGAGCTGAAGATCACATTAACAAAAACAAAAAAGTTCCTAGAGGGGTTCGACAGTGGATTGGAACTAGCAGAAGAAAGAATCAGTGAACTTGAAGGTAAGACAATTAAAATATCCAGTTTGAGGAGCAGAAAGAATAAAGAATGAAGAAAAGTGAACTGATACTGAGGAAACTGAGACACCATCAAGTGTACCAATATATGCATTGTGGGAGTCCTAGAAGGAGAAGAAAGATAGAAAGGGTCTGAGAGAATATTCAAAGAAATAATGGCTGAAAATTTCCCAAATTTAACGAAAGACATGAAGATACACATCCAAGATGCTGAAAGAACTCCAAACAGGATGAATCAAATAGACCCAGACTGTGCCATGTTATAATCAAACTGTTCATTGCCAAAGATAAAGAGCCATTTCTGAAAGCTACAAGAAAGAAGCAATGTGTCATGTGAAAGGGAGCCCTAATAAGACTAAGTGCCAATTTTTCATTGGAAACCATGGAGGAAAGAAGGCAGTGGCAAGACATATTTAAAGTTCTGAAAGTAAAAAATTGGCAACCAAGAATTCTATGTCTGGCAAACTGTCTTTCAAAAATGAGGGAGGAATTAAGACATTCCCTGATAAACAGAAGTTGAGGGACTTTATCACCACTAGACCAACCCTATG
Source organism: Cabassous unicinctus (assembly GCA_029593785.1). Lineage (NCBI taxonomy): Eukaryota > Metazoa > Chordata > Mammalia > Cingulata > Chlamyphoridae > Cabassous > Cabassous unicinctus. The sequence continues at coordinate 6,274 of JAQZBX010015862.1, forward strand.
CAGAAGTTCTGCAGGTTGAAAGGAAAGGACACTAGGCAAATGACTGAAGGCACATAAAAAAATAAAGCTCTCTGGCAAAGATAATGATATGGGTAAATAGAAACACCAATACTATTGTATTTTTGATCTGTAACTCCAGTTTTTACTTCCTACAGGATCTAAAAGGGAAATGCATAAAATGTAACAATAAATCAATGGTTTGGGGCTCATAATGTATAAATATGTAATTTGTGACAAGAACTACATAAGATGGGGGCATGGTGAGGTATAGGAACAAAGCTTACTAAAGCTATTGAAGTTAAGCTGGTATCAAAGCAAACAAGATTGTTATAAATTTAAGATGTTAAATTTAAGCCCCATGGCAACCACAAAGAAAATATCAGAGACTATGTATGTAAACTCATAGGGACAGAAAGTACAGCATAGGTTAGCAGGGGTGGAGGGCAGGGACAAATTGAGTTAATGCAAAATGAGTGCAGAGTTTCTGTTTTGGGGAAGGGAAAATTATAGTAATGGATTGTGGTGAGGGTACTGCAACATTGTGAAAGTGATTAATCCTGCTGAATGGTATGCTTGGGAGGGGTTGGGATGGGAACATTTATGTTGTATATATGTCTGCACAATTTATAAAAAAAGAAAGAAAGATAAATTTAAAAGATTATGACAAGTAAATGCAATACATGGTTCTGGATGGGATCTAAGAATGGAGGAGAAAAGGTTCAAAAAGACATTCTTAGGACATAAGAAAAAAAATGGAATATAGAATTAAGTTTTACATCTCTGTTAAATTTCTTGAACTTTATAACTACACTTAAGGTGACTATATACGTGAATATCCTTGTTCGTAGGAAATGTACATGGAAGTATTATGTGCTTAAGGAATATATGTGCAACCTGCTCTCAAATATTCAGAAAACAGAAAGAATGACAGAAGGATGGATAAATGGCTAGAATGATATGGCAAAGATGGCAAAATGTTCAAATTGGCAGATCTGGGTACCTTGTGGGGGGCATGTTGGAGTTCTTTGTATGGGGTTTTTCTATTTTTGCAACTATCCTGTAAATTTGACATTATTTCAAAATAAAAATTTAACAAAATAAAAACCTATTGGTCCTGACTCAGCTTGGACACACTCTGTGGGTCCTCATCCTGACCTGTGACAGCATCTCCGTGTTGAGGTGGATCTAGGAGGGGCCATGGCTTCCTAAAAGGGGCTGTCCTTAGATGACAATTTATGATTCTCTCATGTGACTGTGGGGATGCACAAGTCCAGGTTCCACAGGAAGGCTGCAAACCAGGGGCCCCGATGAAAGTCCAACAAAGGTCCTTGATGAGTTTCCGGGAGACGCTGGCTATCCAAAGACAAGCTGGGAAATTCTCTCCAAATGCTGGAATCACTTCCCCTTTTAAGGCATTCAACTGATTGGATAAAAGGTCACTCATTGCTGACTGCAATTTCCCAGGTTGGTCGCAGATGTAATCAGCCATCTAAGCAGTAAACTCATGATGACTAAAGCCCATAATTGTCCTTGTATTACAATTAGCCCAGCTGCTTGCTTGACCAAACAACTGGGCACAATTACCTGGCCGAGTTGACACATTAGCCTAACCATCACATCCTTGTATCTTGTTAATCCTTCCTTAAGCAAAGTGATCACTAATCTCGTTTGTGTGAAGTGGCAGACACATTGCTCTATGTGGGCTCCTGGCTCTCAACTAAACAACCCTGCGTGTCTGTCTGGATTCCCAGTCTTTGCCTCCCCGAGTCCGACCCATGCACCAACCCCCTACCCTGGTTCTGACAGTTTCTGGCTCATCTCATGAGAGCGTATTTAACCACAAGTTAAAGTACCCTATTTAACCACAAGTTAAAGTACTTAACTCAAATACCAATAGAGTGGTTTTGTGTTCAAGGATCCCGAGAACAAGAAGATCAAGGGGCATAGAGCTGAAATAAAAAAGAGAATATAGAAAAGATTTCTGTCCCCATTTATTGGTTGCAAGGCCAGCCAACCCAGGGCACATTTTTAAAGTAGGGGAATGTTGTCGCCTCCATGTACCCTCTTTACATCCACATTTCACCTCTAAAGTACTGGATGGAGCCCTGAGGCGCCCACACTGTGCCATGCTTCCCAGGCTTGCCCAATTCAAGTCCCCCTCACCCCACAACCTCACTGCTACCTGCCTCACCTCCTCCCCAAAAAGGCTTCGGCTTCACTCAGTGTACCTGACCCCAGCTCAGTTTTGGGAAGACACCAGTCTGAGCTTAGAGCCTCTCAACCTCCCTAAGGGTCTACTCTGTGTTAAACACGCTGCCAGGTGCTGGGTAAGCAAAGGTCAGCAGGACGACCTCCGCCCTGCAGGAGCTCACAGCAGACAGCTGGCCGCTGCATTCCCCTTGGCAGAACGACTTGGTTTTCCAATGGGCAGCATTTGGGCAGTTTTGCAGGAGGTGAGGAGGCCTCCACCGGGCCGCCAGCCCTCTCTGGAGAGATAGTTCCCTCCGCTGGTCTTTCTTTGCAAGACTCTGTCTCTTCTTTGACTCCTGAATGCATAGATTCTCTAAAAGCTCAAAGTTCTTTCTCTGTTCATCAACAATTGAGGAACTAGGTGTGCAGGAGACCTTGTACATGATTATATTGTTCATTGGTTGGGTTTTTGTAAGCCCCGGGCTGCTCATGGAGCAAATTAAAACATCATTCAACTAGCCTGGAGAACAGGTGCACCAGAAAAAGGAAAAAGAAAGTTAGACTAGTTCTCAAACAATAGCTCCCTTTCCTCACCAGGTGGCAACTACTTTCCTGAAAGGATCTGATGAATGTATGCACTTTTGGATTGTAACAAGGGGCAATATCTTAAAACAGTGCTTCTCAATAGCTATAAAAAGACTTTCATGAGATAATTGGGGATGTTTGAACATTGCCTAGATACATGATGATTTTAAGGAACTATCGTTAGTTTTTTTTGTTTTTAGGAGTTACATGGTATAAATTTAAAAGCCCTTATCTTTTAGATCTACATAATGAAGTATATATAGATGGACTATGTTATCTGGAATTCACTTTAAAATACTCCAGAGTGGGAGGGAGTGAAGCACGAGGAGGTATGTTTGAGGAGTGGTTGGTCATACGCTGGTAGCTGTTGCAGCTGGCTTACAAACGCGTGACAGTTTGTTATCCTATTTTTTTTCTTTTTTTGTACCTTATTTTTGTGCTTGCTTGGAAAAAAGTGAAAGAGATAAAAGCAAGGGCTTTTCAAACTTCCATTTAGGTACTGCTAACCACAGAGGCTAGCAGAAGTACACATGCCCCAGAAGGAAGTGTGGATGTAGCATGAAGGAGCGACAGGCAAAGAAGCTCTCTCTTTGAAATGGATTTAATAGTCTACTAAATTACCATTTATTTTCAATGTAATTTTTTAAAAAAGTTTTAAATTACTGGGTAGAGGAAGAAAACAATTTTCGTAGCAAGCTGACAGAAGGCTCCTCTGTGATGCGTCTTGGAACACCCCTTCTTGGAGCAGTTTTGCTGAAAAGCTAAGCTCTTGGATGGTAGCTGGGTTGGCCGAAAGCGGAACAGAGCTGCGGGTAAGCGCTCTCTCTGAGGGAACCGCCCACCCTCACAGGCTCCAGGGATTAGGTCGGGATGTCTGTAGGGCCACATGGATGTCTCATGACACACTTAAAGAGTGTCTGCATTTCTGGTCAGTTTCTTTTACTTTCTCTGGGAAAAACTGGTCAAATACTTTTCTCAACCAGGAAAGAAAGTTGAAATTATTTTTTAACCACTATCTCCATAATTTAAACACATATAAATACAATAGGTATCTCTTTACCCATGATCCCAACAACCAATCCTTTCCATCCAACTCTTAATTTTTGTTGAAGCAAATGCTCATGTAGAGTAAAATAATTCAGTTTTGTTTTACAGTTATTGATTCAGATAATGATACTGAAGCCTTAAAAATACCTGCAAAATAAGGCAAATTTGTAAACCACTACTTTTGTTGTGGTTGTTAAGAACTTCCTGCATTGTTCATGGGTTTGTTGTAGAATCTACTCTAACTGGTTTAAACAAAAATTAATTTATTACGGGGTATTAAAGGATTAAAAATCAGTAAAAGGGGAGCAGGTGTAGCTCAGTGGTTGAGCACCTGTTTTCCATGTTCGAGGTCCCGGGTTTAATCCCCAGTACCTCCTAAAAAATAAAAAATAAAAAGTCATTATATGACTTCAAAAACTGAGGAAATAGACTCTAGGAAGAAATTTCCAGGAGAACTCAAAACTGCGCCATCACCTGTAATCTAAGCATCTTTTAAAATATTAAAACAAACAAAAACAAAAACTGGGCCATCAAATAAGTTACTTCCTCTTCCTTTCTGTGACCCTAAGAAGGAACCAAGTAAAGGAACAGAGAAAGCCAAGCTTGTTGATATTGTGGTAATGATGGAAATCAATAGAATAAAAAATTAGATTTGATGTCAGGGGAAGGAAGAGGAGAGACTGGAAAACTTAATCTAATAATTTTATTTGTGTATCTACTTATGTATTCATTTATCTGTTTTTCTATCTACCTACCTACCTACTAATTTATTTTTCAAAGTGGTAATCTTATGTTTATCTCTTATACAATACAGAATTACACAAAGCACCTTCCTGTCAATTAATCTCACACCCAGAGGTAACTTCTCTTAACAATTTGTTATGAATCCTTTAGACTTCTTAATGTATTTATACAAATATATATAAGCATATTATATTAAACAAATAGATAAACACTACACATACTATTCTATAATCTCCATTTTTATACTTAACAATACATCATGGATGCTTTTTGATGTTGCTACATGTATATTATCCCTATTGATAATTTCATAGTATTTCGTTGTAATCAATGTAACTGATTTTAACATTCCCAGTTGATGGGCACTTAGGTTATTCCAAATGTTCTCTGTTGTAACCTGTGTTGCAACATATTTTTAAAAATATTTATACATTTTTGCACACTTATTCTATTATTTTCTTGGGACAAATGCCTTAAAATTGAATTTCTAGGTTAAATGTAAACATCCAAAAATTGCATTGACAGCCCTCTAGAAAGGTTATTACAATGTATACTCCTACCAACACCTGAGCCATATCAGATTACATCAGCCTTGAAAATCTTTGCCAGTTTTATAGATGAAAAGACTATTCTAGAGATTGATCTATAGCATTTTTGTGATGTTTTTGTTTTGATAACAAAACTAGGGATTGATAGCCTTGTAAAACTCACTAAAACACTTTCCCTCTCCCTTCTGCCTATCCTTTGGAAGAGTTGAAATAAGAGAGGAATTACTTGCTCCTCCAAAGACTTGTAGAATTCACTGGGTAAACCTTTGAACTGGTGTTTTGTTGGGGATGAAGGTATGTAGGTGTTTGATAAACTTTTCCACTTTAACTGTGGTTATTGGGGTATTTGGATTTCAATTTTTCTATTAAGTTATTAATTTTATCTAAATGTTCAGATTTATTGGTATATATTCTTATATTAAAATTTACTTTACCTGTTATTATACCCCCTTTCCCTTCTAATGCTATATATTTCTGGTTTGCTCTTGTTTTCATAATCAGATTTGGAAGAAGATTTTCTACTTAATTGTCCTTCAAGTAACAACTCTTAGTTTTGTATATTAAGGGTTCTTTAGTTTTCTAATAAATTAGATTATGCTTTTTGTTTTTATTAAATCTTACTTTCTCCTTCATATTATTTTCTAGTTTCTTTATTTCAACATTTCATGTTTATTAGTAAAAGCATTTAACCTTATGAATTTGCCCCTAACTGTATCTTTTACTATGTATTTTCCTTTGTTAATGTCTAAATTATCTATAATTTCAGTTTTGTTTTCCTCTTTGACATAAATTTGTATGACTATTTCCAAGTAATTTAATTTTGGAGGAGGGAAACTTGCTTTTTCTTATTAATTTCTTGTTTCATTGCATTGTGGTCAGAGAATGTGGCAGTGTAATTTTTACTTTTCCAAATTTTTGGACAAGGATATGTATTTTAGTTAGATACAAAATCCTACTTGTATCTATTCATTCAAGCTAAGTATATATAATCCAAATCCTCTATATCTCAGATGTTTTGTTCTATGTATTCTGTAAATTCAGAGGGAGATTTATTTAAATTTCCATTCTAGTTGTGATTTTGTCAAATTCTCTACATACTTCTAACAATTTTTGCTTTTAGTTATTTGCCCATAAATGGTCACTATTTATAACGTCATCTTGATGTAATATACTTTTGTCAAAATAGATCTCTCTTCATCCTGCTTTTTTGCCTCAAATTCTGTTGTCTGATATATATATTGCTTTTGTTCAGTGTTTTCTCAGCCCTTATTTTCAGTGTTTTTATTTTTAGTGTTTTCATTTTTAGTATGTCTTGTTAACAACATACCTAACTTTGCTCTTTAAAAATATCCTTTGTAGGTCTTTAGTTGAGAATTTAATGTATTCCATTTACAGTGGTCACTGTGTTTCCATCAATTTTTTTAAAAAGGTTTACTTATTTATTTCTCCCCACCCCCTCGTTGTTTGCATCTGCTGTACTTGTTGTGTGCTAGTCTTCTTTTTAGGAGGCACCAGGAACCAACCTGGGACCTCCAATGTGGGCAGGAGGCACCTAATTGCTTGTGCCACCTCCACTCCCTGCTTTGCTGTGTCTCTCATTATGTTTTCCTCATGTCTCTTGATGCATCATCTTGTTGCGTCAGTTCACTGTGCCTGCCTGTTGCGTCAGCTCGCTATCTTGCTCGTCTTCTCTAGGAGGCACCGGGAACTGAACCTCCCAAGTGGTAGGCAGGAGCTCAATCACTTGAGTCACATCCGCTTCCCTCCATTATATTTTAAATTCCTGTGAGGGAATCTCCCCGCCTGCAGGGATTTTCTTTCTAACTGGGGAGACAAGTCATGCAGATGACTTTAGCTCACACAATTTAGCCTTAATCCAAACCGCTCTTTGACAGATGAGGAAACAGGCTTAGTGGCAAAGCTGGAACTGCCTGCTAAATTTGAACTTAAGACTGTAATAGCTAATATAATTTCATGAAGGTCCTGCTCGGATCAAATGACAATCCGTAGTGTTGGTTGGCACTTGAATATGTTTAATGTCAATGTTCATATAAAAACCCAGTGTTTCCCATGGAGTGGCACATGTACCATAGAAGGCAAGATATAATTTTTGGTGGTGCACAGATAAATAGGTTTAATTTTAATAGTTATGTATTTATTTTTGTGTACATTGGGAAAAACTATATATCTAGCACACACTTTAATCACTAATAAAACTTAGAATAACATTAAGTTTAAAGAAAATAAAAAAATAATTGTACAGGTGACACTGAGATATGAAAACTATCATGAATGTTTAGGAAATGCTGATTTTAAGAAAAGGAAAGTTTTGAGGCTTAGATAACTGTTGGTTCATTCCTGGATCTGTCCCTTATGAGGCTTAAATAAAATAAGATATGTAAAAGGCCTGGCTTAGTAAATCTTTGGCTGAGCTATTTCTCTAATTTCTCTTTTATTACTCCTGTCTCCGCAGATTGTAAAATCCTTCAGTGACAGGAAAAAGAAATACTACTTTCCAAACCTAAAAAGCATTATAATATGGGATTTTTATGTTCCAGAAGAAAGTGACCCAGATGAGCCAACAAGCCTGTTTATTTCTGAGTTTTATTTTCTCAATCTCATTAAATATATTAGCACCAACAGAAGGGATAGATTTATTGATCCTAGATCAGGCATACAGCAAGATCAATAGAAAGGATCTTTGCCTTCTAGAATCCAAATTAGCTTCCACAGTCATGTGGTTATTGGGAAATCCAGCTCTCCTTTTAGTGAGATGCATGAGTTACTTATTTGGCTCTCAACAGCAAATTGAGTGCTATGCTAGTAAGTATACCTGGTGTCTGACAATTCTAACTCATTTTAACCCTTATTATATAAGTTATAAGTTACAACTTATTATGCTTCTCCTCTTGGATCCCTCAAGTAACTACCATTGTCTCATTCATTCATTCATTCATTCACAGACACTTGTGCACCTACCATGTGCCAGGCCCTTCAGAGAAAACATGGTACTTGCTGCCCTCTAGGAGCTCACTTAAATAAATATCTGCTAAGTGATTTATTATCTGGCTTAAAAACAATAAAGACTTTTTCCTTAGGGAAGTCATTATACTGTGTAACTGGGGACATAAAATATATATATATATTTTAACTATCAGATTTCTTAAGTTAACAAAAAAAAGTTTCATGAGAGAAACCCTGAAAGTCATTTTTCTGAAAACATACTAAAACTGTCTGAACTAGGTGACTTTAGAAATCCAGTTTGGAAACAATACCACCCACATCTGGGTATGTCCAGTCCAATCTGGAATTCTCTAGCAGAGTCAAGTGAAAGAGGAGGGACTGTCTTGGAGAACTTTCCGACTAGTTGGAAAATTTAAATGGGCCTCTCCAGCCCATAGCTCATACAGCAACTTTATGCAAATTAGAAAAAGGCAGGCCCTCCTGGCAGACATTACAAAATGGCACCCTGCCAGAGCAACAAATTACAAAAAGACACCGTTTTCCCCGGACTGACCTAGAAAGGAGCATCTTGGCAAGTGGAACTCGGGCTGATTTCAGCCACACCCACCCCCTCTGTTGCGTGGCTTTGCGTGGGGCACAGTGGACACAGCTGTATGTGGCAGTGCAGCTAATGGGAACAATTGAATAATAGAACTAAACACAACGAAGAGATAATCATGTGGCATAAACTGTGACTCTTGTGAAAAAGGGGTTTTAAAAATGTCTAACTTTACAAATCTTTTCAAAATTATGGCCTTAGCCCAAGAAGGAAGTTTCCTCACATTGCCTTTAGGAAAACAGCTTTAGAAAAAAACCCGCATTATTCAGATTAGCCCTTTTGTCCAGAGATTACTCTCATATCAGCCACAAGAGGCCCTGACAGCGTGAGGGTTAAATGTTTTAAAATTCTCTTCCAGCGGAAGCCCTATCTTGTTGCCTAGTGACTGCGGCGTTGCTTGCTGCTGTCACTCACCTTGTCTCCAGAGAGTTATCCTCCACTCTCATAAGGAAGGTTATGATTGGACAAAGGTGACATCATAGTGCATAAAGGATTGGCTTCTCTTTGTCAAGACAGCAGCAATAAGATGATTCAAGAGTTGGTACCAAAGTCTTTCGGTTCCTTTGTTTTGTTTAATATAGGGTTAAAAATTTTTTTATTTCTTGCAGAGCCAATATTGCAGGCGTTAGTAATGGGTTGTTGTCCATGAAATATCTATTGATATAGATTATCTTCATGTCCATTTAATCAACGCTAGCCCAGCCAAAACCTTTTCCCCCCAAGCACTTGGTCAGCACTTGAGAAACTGAATAGATTACAGGCAGAAAATGACTACCCGGCAGCTCATTATCCCACCATTTGTTGAAGAGTGGAATTTCACACAAGGCAGGTTCTTGCTGGTGCTTATCTGAGAAGTACCTAAAGTGGTTCCAAAGCATCAATTTCAAGGACAGCCTCATAATAAGACTTCAGGGCACATACATGAAGCATCAAAAGAGTATAAAAAAATGGATTAAAGGTGAAAGCAGTTGGAGAAATCTCGCACATTTTAGATAATAGACAAGCTCTTTTTGATTGCTTTTGAAATTTACTTCACACATGTTTACACTGCTTTAAGACTCAAGATGGATAGTTTTTATTTTATTTTATATTTTTGAACTGATTCTTGAATATTTCAGCCATTGAAGACATTATCAATATGATTGCAGTGTCAGTTGCAGTTTCATTATGCCAGGCTGCTATAGTTAATCATCTGTTAAATGCTTTCTTTTCTTGGTAAATAGTCAGTATACAGCATAGTCACAGCTGGTATAATTGGATAATTGCTTCCAATTAATGCTCTATTTCAAAAGCTGCAACTCCATATAAAGCTTATAGTTGAGCTGTAACAAAGGCAAACCCCGTGGGAAACAGAAGAGGGAGCAAAAATTCCTTTCTGCAATTCTACTGGAAAGCAATTAGAGAGAAAACTAATAAATTATATATGGCCCTGCTTTTACCTCCACTGATAAGAAACCTGTAGTGTGTCAGCGGACGTGTAAGTACACCGCTGCCCCTTCCAAAAGCTGACCGCAAGTATTTGAACATTGTAATCTCTTATTTGAATCACCAACCTTATTCTTAATGTGAATTAAAGGTGACCATACATTTCCTGGGAGAAAATTCATCTAAAAAGAAGATAAAATAGTATTTACACAGAATCAAGTTATAAGGAAACATTTATTCTCAGAATTATCAACTAACACTTTCATTCATGAAAAAATAATTTTATATACAATTAAGAATTTAGGTTGGTGTGCAAGTGAAGGCAGAAAGTGGTTGGGAGTTCTTTTAGATGAAATCTTGCTAGATGAGGGGAAAGTTCTGTTACTGACACGGTTCTTGCTCATTTGATTAAAAAGATACCAAACATCTGGGTTCTTAAAGCATTTCCTTGGTGGTAGTTACTTGAGGGATCAGTAAGTGGGTGAGCCAGATTACAGTGTTATAGAGTTGATATTACTAATTTGATCAAGATTCAGTTTTATATTTACTTTTACTCTACTTAAGGGATTTAATACTGTAAACAGGATCATAAGAGAATGTTTAATGAATTACTTAATGAAACCTGCCAGATAGGTTAATTGTAAAATTACCCATCTATTCCTTTAATGCCCTAAAAAACTTGGATAGCTTAGTTCCAGTTATGTTCAAAAGTAATAAATATGTATTTTAATAGACTTTTCAGTAATGTAGGCTGACCTTTTACTAATCAGAAGAGGTAAGATTTTACCCTAGGAAGGAACTTCTAATAAGATAGTGTTATACATACCAGGTTAGAGAATCCTTTCTTTCTTAAATTCCTGGAGTCATTTTGACTCATAACAGGCTCTAGTATACTGGATATACTGTTTTGTCAGATAGTATTTAAGAATATCTATTTAAGATTTACTATGAAAACAACAACAACAACAAAGAAACAAAGATTTACTATGAATGATCTCTAAATCTCAGGGTGTGATAGTGATCTTTTAAAAATGTAATTTTGATCCCATCACTCCTCTGGTCTTAGATTTTAAGTTCTTACCACAGTAAGAACTCCGTATGATGTGCCCCTGGAACCTGGGTACTTCTCAGACCTCATCTCCTATAGGTCTTTCCTTGGTAAAATCTCTTCCGGGCACAATAGCTAGAAATGAATTGAATTGTGGTCCTCCCCACCCCGCCCCCAAAGATATGTTCAAGGCCTAACCCCAGGTCCTGTGAATGTGAACTCATTTGTAACTAGCATCTTTGAAGACTTTATTGTTATTGATTAAGATAAGGCCAAACTGGGTTAGGGTGGGCCCTAGTCCAATAGGAATAATTTCCTTTTAAGGAGAGGAAATTGGATACAGTAAAAAAGAGACAGACAAATACACACACACAGAAAGAGAGAGAGAGAGCCACGTGATGGAAGCAGAGGTTGAGTTATGCTGCTAAGGAATACATAGATTGGCGGCCACCCACCTGAAGCCTGGGGAGAGACATGGAAGCATGACCCTGCCCACACCTTGATTCGGATCTTTGGCCTCCTGAACCATAAGATTCAGTTTTAAAATTTACTTTTATTCTACTATTTTTACTACTGTAAAACCAAATTCCTCTTGTTTAAGCCAACTAGTCTCTAGTACTTTGCTACAGTAGCTCTGGCAAACCAAGATGCTATTCCTCATGAAACATCACAGTGCTGAGTCTCTACTTTTATCTTTGCCATTTCCTCTGCCTTCACTGTTCCCTACCTAGATTGTTTTTCTTCCATATTTGTATATCTTACTCTTTCATTTCATTCTGATCTCTGCTCAAAGACCACCTTAAGTTCTCCCAACCTAAAATAGCAACTCTCACCCTCTCTTTCTTCCCCTTCCCCACCTTATTTTTCTTCATAGCATTCATCATTTCTTGGTAATTTATTTCAAATTTTTATTTTGTCCTTTTCCTCCCCCTAGAAAGTAAGCTCCACGAGGAAAGAGACTTTTGTCTATTTGTTCACTGCCAAACAACCAGAGAGACTGGAACAGTGAGCATATCTAATAAGTAAAGTTGTTGAAAAAGTGAATCAATGGGCAACCATTTTTCTTATGCCTGGATAATCCTATAACCTGGTAATGAAAGCCCACACAGATTTAGGAATTAGACTTGAGTTTTAGCCATTTACTGGTTAGTATGATTATGGGCAATTTAAGCCCCTTGAGCTTTGACTTCCACAATTAAACTTGATAACATTTATCTCTTTAACCTCATGGGGTTGATGTGATGTGAACATTGAATGAAATAACAAACAATATATAAAATGCTTAACTGAGTGCTTGCCATGCCTGGCAAGCAGAAAACACTCAATAAGCAGTCATTATAACATTCCAGATAATATCTATCACAGATGCCAAAAGCAAATTCAGGCAGTTCTTAATTTAAATAAATAAATAAGCCATTTAACAACTAGCAACTGTTCCTACATCTTCCCAACTCTTCTCAGAAAAGCTTTTTTCCTACACGTTATACAACTGCGTATTTTAATTTTATTTTTTCTGTTTTTTAACATTTATTGTAAGTCAATATAAGTATATACCACTAGGTATCATATATTTTCATAGTTCTCAAAACAAACCAACATAGGGTTTTTGCAATTCACTAAGTGAGTTCTGTGTTTTAACATTGAGTTAAATCAATATAATTACATAGCACTCAGTAAAGCATGTATTTTGTATAGTTTACAGTACTAATAAACATAGTGTTTTCACAATCACTAAGTGATGTCTGTGTTTTTTTGTTTTTAACTCAGAAACGTTTTAATGTTCGTTTCCCCCTAATCCATCTCATAGTCCACATGGGAACCATCAGTGTAACTTGAGGGTTTTTAATTTAACTATCAGCTCTGAAGCTAATAGAAACTGCCCAATTTATTTCGACTTTTATCATCTGTAACTTACTAACAAATTTTTATTAACTCCCTTACTCTGGAGTTCAAATAGGGTGAATTATTTTTGTTTTGCAAAAAATGAACTAGACTACCAAGAAGCTTTTCTCCTCTTGTTTGTATCTGATTCTTAAGTCTTCTCCCACACCTAAGCCTCGGCTCTAGGAAATCACATCGGTTTTCTGTCACTATATAATGGATATGATTTGTCTTTTCTGAAATACATGTAAATTGGAATCACATGGAATGTATTCTTTTGCGATTGCTTTCAACTACATTGTTTAGAGCATGAGTAATTAATTTCTTTCTATTTCTGGGTAGTGGTCTACTGTAGGAATTCACCGCAATGTGTTTATCTATTATTCACCTGTTGATGGACATTTAGGTTGCATCCAGTTTGGGACTATTATGAATAAAAAATGCTATGAACATTTGCTGCTTTGAACATTCATGTGCAAATCTTTCATTTCTCTTGGGTAAATAGCTAAAGTGAAATTGCTGGGTCATATGAAAAGTGCATGTTTATATAAGAAACTGCCAAACTATTTTCAAAACTGGTTGTATTTTTTACATTCCCACTAGCTATATATGATTCCCAATTGCTCTACATTAAAAACAAAACACACAAAAAACACAGTGTTTTCAATCTTTTAAATTTTAAACATTCTAATGGGGGTATAGTTCCATGCCATTGTGGTTTTAATATGCATTTCCCTGATAACTAATGTTGAACATCTTTCCATAGACTTATTAGTCATTCATGTATCTTCTTTTGTGAACTGTCGGTTTGAATCTTTTACCTATTTGTTTACTAGTTTTTTGTCTTCTTAAAATTGAGCTGGGGAAGCAGATGTGGCTTAAGCGACTGAACTCCTGCCTACCATATGGGAGGTCCTGGGTTCAGTTTCTGGTGCCTCCTGGAGAAGATGAGCAAGACAGTGAGCTGGCGTGATGGGCAGGCACAGCAAGCTGACGCAACAAGATGATGCACCAAAGAGACACAAAGAGGAAAAACGATGAGAGACACAACAAACCAGGGAGCTGAGGTGGCTCAAGTGACTGAGTGCCTCTCTCCCACATGGGAGGTCCCAGGTTCAGTTCCCAGTTCCTCCTAAAGAGAAGGCAAGCAGACATAGAAAGCATGTAACAAATGGACACAGAGAGCAGACAGCAAGTGCAAGTGCAAACAATGCGGGTGGGGGGGATTAATAAAATAAATCATTTAAAAAAAATATTGAGCTGTAGGAGTTCTTTATATATTCTAAATACAGCCCTTTGTCAGATATACGTATTATGAATATTTTCTCCCAGTATGTTGTTTGCCCTTTCATTTCCTTAATGAAGTCTTTGGAGAGCAAATGTTTTTAATTTTGATGCAGATCAGTGTCTTAGATAACTAGGGTGGCCATAACAGAGTACCACTAACTAGATGGCTTAAAACAACAGATGTTTATTGTCTCACAGTTCTGAGGTCTAGAAGTACAAATACAGAGTGTTGGCAGGGCCATGTTCCTTCTGAGACCTGTAGGGAGAATCCTTCCTTCCCTCTTCCTAGCTTCTGGTGGTTTGCTGCCAGCTCTTGGCATTCCTTGGCTTATAGCCACAGCACTTCAATCTCTGCCTTCATCTTCATATGTCCGTCTCCCCTGTGTCTCTCTTCTCTTCTTAAAAGATACCAGTCAGCCTTTAGAACTTTGTAATTTAAAAGTTGCTCAGCACCTGCTCTAGCCATTTTTAGCCAAGAAATAATAATTTTCGGAACTCATTTCATATACCACTGAGTAAACTGAACAATTAATATGTCAAGGTCCTGGCTTCCACTTCAAATCTTGAACCCAGGCCTAAGGTGTTCAGAATACGGCTGAAGAAAACTCTAGACATGCACTTTCCAACAAAATAGTCCCTTGTTGGACTAGCAAACACTTGAAAGGGGCGATTCAGACTTGAGATGTGTTTTAAGTGCAAAATACACCTGAAGACTTTCCACCCTCCAAAAAAGTACATAAAATATCTCACTGTTTTTTCATATTGATCACGTCTCGATTACTGTAGCACATTTTAAGTTTTGAAGTCAGGTAGTGTCACTCTTCCAACTTTTTCTTCTTCAGTATTGTGTTGGCTACTCTACCTCTTTTACCTTTCCATATAAACTTTATGGTTATTCTTATTTATTCCCCCCCCATCCCCCATATAAACTTTAGAATCAATTTGTCGATATTCACAAAGTTGCTGGAATTTTGATTGGGATTGTGTTGAATCTATAGATCAAATTGGGAAGAAATGACATTAACAATACTGTCATCCTACCCCTGAACCTGGATTGTTTATTGATTCAATTAAAAAAAAAAATAGATATAGGACTATTCAGATGTTTTTTTTTTTTTTAAAGGCTTATTTCTCCCCGTCCCCTTCATTGTTTGCACTTGCTGTCTGCTGTGTGTTTGTTGTGTGATCGTCTTCTCTTTAGGCAGCATGGGGAACTGAATCCAGGACCTCCCATGTGGGAGGGAGGCACCCAAAGGCTTGAGCCACCTCTGCTCCCTGCTTGTTGTGTCTCTCATTGTGTTTCCTCATTGTCTCTCTTTGTTGTGTCATCTCACTG
>JAQZBX010015862.1:22026-37162 GCA_029593785.1 Cabassous unicinctus
CCCCCCCCCCCCCACTAATCAATCTGGCTAGATATATAACTTATTGATCTTGTAAAAAATGTTGTTTCATACATTTTGTCCAGTTTTCTAGTTGTTAACGGAGGAGCTTAAGTCCTCCACTATGGCTCCAAGTCATTATGGTGATATTTTTAACTGCGTAACACCTTCAAAGGCTTCCCCATGTTCTTAAAATAAAAGCCCAAATCTTTTAACTTGACTCAAATGGCATTGCAAGAACTGGCCCCTGCCCTTTTTGCCTTGTAGCCAAGCTTTTTATTTAGTTCACTGAAAATCTCATGTTTTCTCCTTTTACAGGGATCTTAGTGAATGCTAGTACCCCTGCCTAGAACAATTCACATGCTTCCTTCCCAAGTTAACACCTCTGCTTCTTTCAGATTTCAGTTTAAATCGCCTTAGGGTAGCCTTCCCTAAACTCCAGATTACATATGTTACATGTTCTCATAGTCCCCATATTGTTTTCTTTCATGGCAATTACCACAAATCATAATTGCATTTTTACTTTTTTATGCAAGAAGTTGTCAATATTTGCTCACTAGGGGTACACTGTATTTCCAACACTGAAAGCACAATGTTTGGGACTAGGCACTTGACAGCTTCAGGCTTCAACTTTCATGGAGCATAATGACAATACTGGTATTTTTAAGTTAAAAATCAAGTTTTCATTCTTAAAGGTTTTCAACAATTTAAAATCTAAGTTTATAGATTTTTTTTTTTGCTAGTTTTACTTCTAGTTTTTGAAAATTTACTATTGTGACTGATTATGTACCCTAGAAAAAATACGTTAATATTAATCCATTCCTGTGGGTGTGAATTCCTCCTGTTACTGGAGGCTTTATGAAGGGAAATTCACATGGAGAAACAGAAGCTGGAAGCAACAGAACCCAAGGACACCACCATGTGACAGGAAAGCCAAAGAACTCAAAGACTGCTCACCAGCCAGAACACTACCAATCCCGGGAGGAAGCAAGCCTTGCCTCTGAAACCATAAGCCAATCAATTCCTGTTGTTAAGCCAGCCCATTGTACGGTATTTGTCATAGTAGCTGAGAAACTTAAGACAACTATCAAATTAGTATGTCCTGAAATTCTTGAGGAAAAGACTGAATGCATTATTAACCCATAGTTTAATAAGGAAATTTTTTCTAAAAAATATATATATATTTCTTTCCTCTTCAGAGCTAGTTTGAGCTAAAAAATGGTGACTGCAATAGTGACAATAAAATTCTTTTAAGGAACAAATACTTGGCTCCCAAATGGTTATAATATTTTAACATGACTGTTGTGCTGCAAAGGGATGCCTTGGAAGGACTGGGGGCAGAAAGAGAGTAGTGGTAATTTAAAATCAGTATGCTGCCTCATTTGACTTATTTTAAATAAATAACTCTACGTAGAAAATATTTAAACTACCAGCCCAGAACTTCAAGGGAGAACACAAATAGAAAAAGTTCAATTTAGGAAACTTGAGGAGGATCATTTCCTTAATACGACTTTGGCATTCAGTGATTCAGATGACTTGTAAAAATGAGGAAAAACAATACTTTCAAAAACAAAACAGATTTCTAAAAATTCTAAAATTGAAACATTTTTTCATCTGCATGACTCCAACTTGTAACACTGCAATGGACAGTACATGTGTATAGGAATATGAGCCACCTACATCTACTTTACCTCCCAAAAGAACAAAGGAATAATACAAAAATGTTTATAAAACAAAGTTTATTCCGCAATACTTTATCATAATGGATTGCATCTCTTTGGTAAAAATAAACTTTATAAACATTTTAATAATCAGAGATTAGGAAAAAACCTAAACATTTGTAAGTTGCTTTTAATATGAGCAAAAAAGACTGGCAACTGATAAGTGGTTCCCACATGACTGGATCATCTACTGGCAGTTACAACTCAAACTCAGGACAATTTTTAGCTACATCAGAAAAAAAGATAAGAAAACAGTTTAATGACTCCAATGTCTTTCATTTAAAAATAAATAATAGTACAATGAATTGGCAATTATACATTTTATACACTATATGATGGCGACATAATACTTTAAAATTAAGCACTTAGTTAATAAGAAATGTACAACAATTTAAAAACAAAGTTTTGGCAATGGCACTGGCAGTTAGATGCAAAGAATGTGCTTTAAGAAAAAATGGCAGGTATAACGTTAAAATACTCTACGTTGCCTTTCAATAAATATTTTGACTACATCGTTAACATACTAAAGTAAACTTTGTTTTAATCAAAGCTTACACATTCCAACCTAACAAAAAAAACCATAAAATATATGCAAACCAGAAAGCCTCAAAGTTTCATAATGAAATGCTATGGTCTCCACAAAAGGTTGTTAAGTTACTGCTGTATTTAAGACGATAAGTCTCTACAGTTTTGTGAAGTCTTCACATCTGTTGCTTAAATTGCTGAGAGAAGCCTCCTGGTTTACCATGACACATACATTCCTTCCTTAACACTTCTCTAGCGTTGAATTTTTGTTAACATAAATTTAACTGACCATCTAGCATGAATCCTTTACATAATGCCTTAGAAAGTAACAAAAGAAAAAAAAATTATATATATACTAAACTTTACTATATACAAAGGAATCTAAATTAAGAGACATCATGCTGGCTATAAGGAGGACAGAAAGGCTCAAAGGTGGAAAAAAGGAGGTGGTTCACCAATAGTTAGCTTTTCCATGAATACAGGTTTTCTTTTTCTGAATTTGAAAAGTAAAATAAAATGTTAACTAATTAATATATTGCACAAATAAATTTCAAAAATATATATTCAAAAACACTGATTCTATTTGATATGTGACAGATGAAGACTAATTGTGCTGAGTCAAATCTTTTACTAGGGATCTATTATGAACTGGATGGAATCAGATGGAACACAATTTATTATTTTGACATAAGGGCAAATGATATGTTCACTCAAATCAGTTTTAAAATAAGTTGGAAAATCCCCATATATGTAGCCACTCCAGGGTTTCCAAGTGTTTTTATTGTAGTAAATGTTATTAATATATTATTGGAAATACAATTTCCAGTCCATAGGACTTGGAGTGACTTTCTTTAATTGGGTGGTTATCAGCCATGTTTCTCACCATACTTGAGAAATGGGGTCATAATCTTTAAGGAAGTAATAATAGGGGGATATGGATTGTTAATTACAAAGGTTCTTCCCCTTTGGAAGTATCTGCCTTGGTAAAGTAGCAAACAGAAAGTCAAGCACTGAATTGTGTAGAAGTAAGTGTAAAATAGTGTGTACATTCTCCCTGTTAGCTTTTGGTGCACAAGTGTTTATCTTCCTTGTTATTGATTAATGCAATTTAAATATTTTTATTTGTAATAAGGTACATAAATAGGAAAAGAAAATCAAGGAATTTAAAGAGTAATTATTACTTATATTAAGACAAAACAATTTTGAAGATCCCTGTTACAGCTGGGAGTGACTTTCCTCTATCCTTATTTCAGATCATTTTCCTTTATTTATAAGAATTATCTAATGGACAAGAACCAGGGAGAATATTTGTGGTACAGAATTTCAACAGATCAAAATAAATTGGAACCAGATCAGTGAAACACTGTTACTAAAGTCTATCCAGGGGACATGGTTAAGAACTTACAAAACTGCAAATACCTTATTCCTGCATGCTTAAGGATTATTTTTCCTTATCAACTATTACTAAACTTTAACAGCACCATTTATTAATGTGGCTATCCAGGTCCAGTTAGAATTAGCATGGAAACAGAACAGAGAACATTAATGTTATCCCTGGCTTGAAGTCCTATCAATTGAAAAAGATACTTCATTTTTCTATCATACTTCGCATTTGACAGTTTTACCCAAGTAAAATTTCGAAGTAAAATAGGAATATTTATTGCCTGAAAAAAAAAAAAAAAAATCCAAGAAAATACTTTTTGGTTATAGAAACAGGTAAATGCAGCAAACCATTATCATGTGCCTGATTCTGTGCATAGGTATGTATAGATACAGGAAATTATCAGGAAAAAAAAACAAACAAGGTTATTGTCTATGAAACAGAATGTAGCATGAGGTATGACTGAACTTTCAGAAACTTGCTTCCATCACTGTAGGAAAAAATATATAATAATTGTTTAGTTTTACTAATATTCCTCATTCTTTCTAAATAATATAGTGAAACTATTCAAATGAAACTATGAAAACAGGTTTTACACAAGCAGATTTTTCCAAATGCTTAAAATACCTTAGTCAATGCACTTTTCAAACTTTTAACAAAGATTAATGGCACATATAGGTATTACACTGTCCACTCCCAAAAGCAATGTATTGTCTATGATTTAATTTTACATGCATGTCGAAATCCATGAAGGTATTCTGTCTTTACAGTTTTGTTAGATCCTTTGTAATTAGGTATACATACAAATTTAATTCATACAAAGCTTGGAGAGAAGTTTTTTCCTAAATGAACTACTTTTATTTATGAGGACACAAGTAATAAGCATTCAAAATGTTTATCTTAGCTTATACTCCATTCCTATTACAAGATTCTCAGAATGCAGTATATTTAACAAGCAAATGAAAGATTCTGTTATTGCAAAAATGTGTCAAAATGGGTGTTACTCCATAACACACTCTATGGCTATCTCCTTTCATTGGATAGTTTTTACTGAACAATGACAGCCAGTGGCTAAAACTTAAAACAATGGAAGCAAAGCACTTTGGGAAAGAACAAAGGGCCCAGTATGCTATGTAATATTTCTGAAGTAAAAAAATTTCAAAGATAACATTGTAATAGGAATTGGAGTGGTCTTAGATAAAAATTACACACAAAATTGAATTTTCTCAATCTTAGAACTCTGTTGTATTCTATATTTATGTAAACAAAAAGAACTTTCTTAGACATCTAGGATTTTTTCCAATTTATATTTGACTTTGTTCACGCCTCAATAAAAAATAATTAAAAACAAAAACTAAGACAAAATAAAAACCAAATCTTATCCTACAGGATTGTGTGTGTCAGGGGATTATTTGAGAAATACATCAGCAAAAATTTTAGTTGGACCACTGACTATCATCAATTACATATTGGAAAAACAAAATGAAAAAAAGTTAAAGAGCTGCGAATTCTCACATTTTGACATACTAACAAAAGAAAAGATTTTTTCTACAATTTTGAGACAAGCTGGGGATTTTCTTATATAAAAAGTTCCAAATCTTGGAGAAATTTATCACAAAAACTATGCTTTTAGGACTTCACATCATATGTTTATGATTGGGCATGATCCTACAGCAACTATTTAATAAAAGTAAAAATGTTTTGAAAGAAACAAGTAATTAGCACCCCTCCCCCATCCCAAAATGAAAGAAGTCCATTATGGCTTTGATATCCCTTGTAAAGAATAATGTAGAAGAATATTGCCACACTTTAAATAATTTCACACAAGAAAGTATTTCTATTTTTTTCTCTGCTTTTGATTTTGTGTCTTTGCAGTACTTATTAGAGAACCCAGACATGTACGAATTCCAGCAAGGTGGAGTAGAGATCCAGCTGCCTCTTTGAGCTCCTCATCAATTTCTTGACATGACTGTTTTCGCATCTTTTTGCCTGGCTGCCCTTTTTCTGAGTTATCTGCACAAGCCTGTGATGCGTAGCCACTGTCTCCAAGAGGATCATCTTCATAATCAATGTCTGTGTCTTCTTCACTATGAAATCCTTCACTGCCATCACTTCCCACATGGCTACTCTTTGGGATAAATTCATATACCTCATCCATAGAAGAGAGAGAAGACACACTGGACCTGGATGCGCAACGCTGTGCAGCCATGCTGCTTGCACTGTAATTGTGATCTTCCTTTGGATCAATGCTGGTGGCTAAAGAATCCCTATCTTGTAAACGCACAGCACTGGGATGATTAAATGCGTTGCCATAACTTCTCTTTTTTTGCAGTGCTGTTTTAAGAGGAAGAGGCTTCTCACCTGTGGAAAATAAAACTTCCATCAATGGCATGGGATTGCAAAAACAAACAGGCCACTTAAAACTACTATATCACCCCTAAGCTGTAAATGCTTTAGATTAGTAATATTTTGTAGGATTTTTCTTTGTTATGTAGATCATACTATTCTGTAGGTATTAATCTGAAATCTTTTAAAACCATGTAACAATGTCTTGACCGTCTCATGGAAAACGTGATTATTTAAAACTGCTGCCCTGAAAGCCTCAGTATCAATGTACCACGATTTAGCTAACCATTTGCTTCCTGATATTTAGATTGTTCCCAATTTTTCACTAGTACAAATAATGCTGTAATGAAAATCCATTTTGATGCCTTTTCTCACACATATACAAATCTTTTTCTAACAAAGATCCCAAGAAGTAGAATTGCTAGGCAAAAGATATATAATTTATAGGTACTTTCAAATTGCCCTCCAAAATGGTTCTATAAATTTCCACCCAAACAGTGTATAACAATATCCAGTTCCCATATTTAACACTTTACATTTTCAATCATTTTAGTTTTTAATAATCTGGACAAAAAAAATAGTATCTCAGTATTGTTCTCACTGTGCAGTTCCCTGACTACTAAAGTTGTACAGCTTTTCACATGTGTATTGTCCATACATATTTCCTCTTCTGAGACCCACCTATTCATCCTGTTTGCTGAATTGTATGCTGAACTATTTTCTTGTTTCTTACTTGTAGGAGCCTTTTATTTATATACTAGATATTTATACTTTCTTTGTCTGATGGTAAAAATATAGTCTCTCAATGTTTTATTACTTTTGCTGAAGAGGTCTTTTATTCTGTAGAACTGTAAAATTTTGATGTTAATTTAAATTTACCAACCTTTTCTTTGTGGATTTTGCATTTTGTATCTTAAAGAAGGATTTCCTATTACAAGGTTCTAAATATATTTTCCTATATTTTCTTATTTATAACTTAGATTTTCACTTTGAGCTCTTCAAACTTATTTTCTCAGTATTCTACTTATTTTCTCTATTTCTTAGGTAATGTAAAAAAGATCTGTCACAGCATTAACCTCTTTCTCTCAATGGTTCATATAAATTAATGGAAATACAATAAAACAGAAATTAAGTTATTCAGGTGAAAACACAATTTAGTGGGAAAGAAGTAACTTTGCCTTATAATAAAGCATTCTTTTTGGTCTTTATTTGCCATTTATTATAAAAATTGAATCCTTATTTTACATAAAAGGTACTTTAAAAACAGTAAAGCTTACCAAAATCTACTGAATTTCAGGCAAAGAGATTTATCACTAAAGTGCAGCTTTACATGGTAAACCTGAGGGCCCCAAACATGAAATTCATTGCAAAAATATTATAATTTTCTAAAAAAAAAAACACATTTTTAAAATTACATTTAAAAAGGCACTCACAAAAATGTATTTAAAATATAAAAGCATGATTGCTTACATTCTAAAATTCCTTGTTCAATAGAAGTATTTAAAAGCATCATTGCAGTGGCAGCATCAATATCAGATTCTGAAAAGGGAAAGAGTGGTAATATTAATGGTTTTTATAAAAGAGAAGGATATTAAGTATTTTCATGTACCCAAAGATAACCAATGTTAAGATTTGGTATCTATTCTCAGACTTTAAAAAGAAGTATAAACACATATTAAACAAAAATGGAATTATGTTATGCACATTATTTTGAAATCTGCTTCTGTTCACTTAGAAGTTATGAAACAGTTTTATGAACAGTATTGTATAAAGGAGAATGGAGAGGTACTAGAGATAATAACAGTCCTTTTCTTTATTCACAATAAAATGAAAATGAAAACCTGAAACTACATTTCAATAAGGTTTGCCTTTAAACAGATTAAATTAGTTAAAATATACATTAAGGCATTACTATCTTTTAGCATTTTTACCTTGAATAATATCCTTATCTACATATACATCTGCAGTTATGAAGTACTGTATTAATTATACACTAGCTACAGAAGATTTTAAAAAATGTAATTGGTCAGCCTACGTCATGTGAAATCTATAAATGATAAAAGAATAATTATTGCAGGCACATAATTTAGCCCTGAGTTATAATTATACATGAGCCTATAAGCAACTACAGATTTCCATGATACTCAAGAGGTCAAACATAATGAGTATTCCATAAGAAAAATGGGCTTTAAAAGGCTAATAAAATCAGCAGGTTCCACTCCAGATAGGTCATTTTCCTCTCATATTTACTTATACACTAATATTGAATGTTTTCCATCTTGGTGATCTATTAGTCCACATGACTGTAATCTATGAAAAGTAAAATGGTATAATCTAAAATGTGAGAAAAAGTTAGAATGTTTATAAATTCTAGATTATAAAGGATGAATTTAAAATAAGACTCAGATATGAAGCCTTCCTGTCACTATTTCAAAGTTGAAAATTTTTGTTATCCCAAAGTCTTCCATTTTACTTGCAATATCGAATTCTAAAGTTAAGGTAGATAATAAAGCCAGGAAAATATTGGCTTGAATTTTCTCCAACTTAAAGGTAAACTCTCTGAAGGTAGGAAATGTTATTGTTATTGACTTAAATCAGATGATGGTTGCTATGAGAGAGCACACAATACTATAAGCTCATATCCATCAAACAAAATAAGACCTCATGAAACAACACTGTCTACATTTAGGTCTTCCCAATTAAACTGTCACCTACTTTAGGGTAGGAAACATGTCTTATCCTCTATGCTAAAAAAATACTTAGAACAACAGTAGGCACTTGATAAATGTATAATGAATATGAATATTACACCTTTGCCCTCTTTTTCTTAGATTAAGTTGATTATCACCAAAATAATAACTACTATTGAGTACTTTCAGTATACCTGGCATGTTTCTAAGTACCTCACTTATATTAACTCATCTAATTCTCACAATTTTAAGATATGGGTACTATTAATATTTCCATTTTAAAGATGAGAAAACAGACACAGAGGTGTCTAGGAATGGTGGAGGTGGGATTTGAACCTTGACAATCTACTTCCAGAAACCAGGCTTTTAATTATTAGTCTATCATCATCCCTTAATATTTACTAAGCATCCAACTAAGCATCCATGATTAGAGGAGGAAAGTTTGCAGAATATTACAGAATACACTGGGAACCCCCTATTTTATTCTTCATTCAATAAATTGAGTGTCCTGCTAAGAGCCTGACAATGTTCTAGGCTGTGAGAATATTGCAGAAAACAAAACAGGAAAATCCCTATCCTCTCAGAACAAAAGAAATAACTACAATATAGTATGTCAGATACTGATAAGCACTAGAAGAGAAAAATTAAGCAGGATGGGAGAGAGTGCTGGGGTAGGTAGTTGCAATTTTAAATATAGAGGTCAGGGAAGGCCTCATATAGAAGGTAATATTTGAGCAAAAACTTGAGGGATATTGAGAGAATGAAATCATGTAGAAATCAGAGGGAAGAACATTTCAGGCAGAAAGGAGAGCAAGTACAAAGGATCTGAATCAATGATGCCCTACACATTATAGCAAGAGGCCAACAAAACAAAGACCTCTCCAATTCTTGTTTTTTTTAGAATGAGACCTGAATATAATCTGATAGAGTTCAGTATTCTAACATGATTTTGGAAAAAAAAAAAAAAGTATAACTGCTAGCCCATACGGTGTCTCTGTGTGAATTGGAAAAAAGGCAACGCTTCCTCGAGGTGAATGCTTTCCCAATCAGGGCACAGCTTGGAAAATGGAGAGTGAGCTAGATTTCAGACTCTGCTCATCGCCTCAGTTGGTGTCTTTCAGGGGCACAATTTGCATGGCATTATGCGAAGGTGTTGGTGGAGGGGTGATGTATGGGAATTCTGCACATTATGCATGATTGTTTTGTAAGCTTACAACTTCTTTAATAAAAATATAAAAAAACAGCAAAAAAATGAACCACCTATAAATTCTTCTTACTAAAACAAAAAAAGAATATATCACTAACTTGACTTTAAGAAGAGGTTCTAAGTATAAGTAAACACCAGAATTCATAAAGAAAATGTTATACGTCCAAAGAAACAAAATGTTGGGTAAATTTTCACTAATAACATTCTAAAAATGTGTAAATGAACTGAGCCCAAAGAATAAGGATCACCTTGGGGTAATAAAAAGACAAATGAATTTTAGAAATACCTAAATGTAAAGAGAAACATATTTACCCTTGCAGGTAACAGCAAAATGTATACTTGCCTTGTGTTAAGCCAGAACATTCTGAAACAGACTGCCTGCCTAACTTCTTTGCAGAGTTCTCTGAAGCTTTTACATTCTTTCCCTCTCTTTTTTACACACATCAGCATACTGCCTTTGAGACTCAGCTTTGTGTAGTTCCAAAAAGTCTCTGATATACAGAAGGACTTTTAGTCTGAGAATTTCTATTTTTAAAGTTCATGAAAACATTTCTATGATCCAAAGCAACAATCCTAGAAAATGTTATTTTAATATACCACTAATCTATGATATTAACTATGAGGAGAAAACTGCTAAATTCAGATTTTTAATATGCTTAAGGAAAAAAAGTCTACAAAATTCTAAAAGTCTGCTGATTGACTTTTTTTGCTAACCATATTTAAACATATATATTTCAGTGCTACTAATTATATTCTCAATGTTGCGCTACCATCACTACCATCCATTACCTTTCCATTATCCCAAATAGAAGCTGTGTATGATTAAAACATTAACTGCCCCCCACCCCCACCCCCACCCCAGCCCCTGGCAACCTATATTCTACTTCCTGACTCTATGAATTTGCTTATTCTAATTATTTCATATCAGTGAGATCACACAGTATTTGTCCTTTTGTATCTGGTTTATTTCACTCAACATGATGTCTTCAAAGTTCATCCAGGTTGTCACATGAACCAGAACTTCATTCCTTTTTATGGCTGAATAATATCCCATTTTGTGTATATACCACATTATATTTATCTATTCATTGGTTAATGGACACTTGGGCAATTGTGAATAATGCTGCTATGAACACTGGTGTGTTATCGATTTCTTAAATTTAAATTCTTTACACTTAATCCATACAAGAAATATTTTGAACTATATATTCTAATCCAGGGGATGGTAAATTTTTTTCTGTAAAGGGCCAGAGTATATATGTTAAGCTTTGCAGACCAAGAGGCAAAACCAAGGATATAATAGGTCTCTGGTTCCACTACTTCACTTTGCTGTTATAAACGAATTGAGTATGGCTGTGTTCCAAAAAATCTTTGTTTCTGGACACTGAAATTTGAATTTTATTTAATATTCATATGTCTTTGAAATATTATTATTCTTTTGATTTTCCTCCCAACAACTTAAAACTGTAAAACCAACCTTAGCTCATGGGCTTTACAAAAACAGGTGGCAGGCCAGCTATGGCCCATGGGCGGTAGTTTGCCAACCCACATTTTAGTCTAAGATAGACTTGAGAAAATAAATCTACTCATGATATTATTAAGATATTAAATACTATTAAAGTAAAATAGGAAAGAATATAAAACTTTATACATACTATGAGTCTAATATTTTGAGGAAAAAATGTCCTTCTTTCTCTTAATATATGCATGCAAATATATCTACTCACGGACATACAGCATCAAAAGAACTAAAGGCACTATATCAAATTCCACGTTAACAATAGAATACATGGTCACTTTTATAAAATGTTTTTATTGTCCAAATCTTCTACAATGAACATTTATTACTTTATACTTAGAACTTTAAAAAAAATCCTGAATTTCAAACTGAGTTTAATGATTTAAAAATATTGATCTCTACACATACCTTTGAGAGTTCGCACTTGGTTCTGCTTTAGTACAGAGGTTAAGTAGTGAGGTGATAAGGAACCACTGAAAAATACAGAGAAAAGAAAAATGTCCTTCTAAAAATTATTACTTTACTTTTTACAAAATTTATTCACAAATACAGCTAATTTGTACAATAAAAAACCAGACAATTTTTATCTTATTTTCTTTGCCAATACCACAAGATTAGGGAGGGTCTGCCAAAGCAGGAAGAGCAAAGGCTTTAGAATGGAAAAGAACTAAGATTAAACCAAAACCATTTGGATGATCTTATGTAAAATAATTAATCTCTTAGTTTCACTTGTAAATTTGGAATAATTAAATCTCCCACATAGGGTTGTTGTGATAATTAAATAAGAATAGCACATTTAAAATGCCTGGAACAATAGATAATACATTATAGTTAATACTTGTTTTCAATGGATGCTTAAGTTTGACATAACTTCAGTATAGCTGATACTACAAATATGAAAGCATTTATCAAAGCAAATGTTTAAGGAAGACTGTATGACAATACACCAACTTAAAATAGAAAAAGAATTATACAAAAATGTTACAATGACAAAAATTTAATTATCTTATTTAAAATTATTAAATATACTTTTTAGTCGGTGTCTTTAGGTCAGCATTTATATTGAGACAAAATGATTTAACTTTTTTTGTAACTGAAATCATATTACAACTTTCTTTGGAGTTTAATTATACTGTAACCGCAGTACTGACTACATTTTCTAGAATTTTTGTTCTCACCTATCCATTTCCTGTTTTCTAGAAACATAAGTTAGACTATAAGCAAAAATACTTTAGGCTAATGTCATATCC
Source organism: Cabassous unicinctus (assembly GCA_029593785.1). NCBI lineage: Eukaryota > Metazoa > Chordata > Mammalia > Cingulata > Chlamyphoridae > Cabassous > Cabassous unicinctus. The sequence goes on from JAQZBX010015862.1 coordinate 34,663, forward strand.
ATAAATACTCCATACAATAAAAAAACAAAAACAGCGCCCCCCTACAATTTTAAGTTTTTCCATTTCATACAATGAAATCTTATAAAAATCACTTCTTATAATTATATGGAAGATTCCTTACCTTTGTGGAGATGCAGGAGGGGTGTAAAATGTTAATGCTGAGGAAAAAGGCTGCTTTTTCAGTGCCTGTATGAGATTTGGTTTATATTCTGGATCCACGCACCATAAGGAACCTTTTCCATTAACCTAGAATAAAATATACAAGAACTAATGACCTGGAAATTTTAGACATATACAATTAGTGTTTGAATGTTTTTAATAAATGTATCAGGTGGGTGGGTGGGGAAGCCTAAACAGTACTTTTGGAGTACAACACAAAGGTTGAAGTGAGCTTGCTATATACATGCACTGTAGTGATTAAAAGCTCTGGAGCCAGACAGCTTGGGTTCCTATCTCCATCCTTGCCACATTAGCTGCTATGTGACCCTGAGAAAGTTACCTAACTTCTATTGCACTGTGGCATTATTCACTCATTTGTAAAGAAAGGACAATAACAGTACCTAACTTCAGAAAGTTGCTATGTGGTTTAAATTAGAATGTGCAAAGTGCTCTGCACAATGCCTGGCACATAGGGTCCCAGGGCTGCACAGCCCCAGGATATGCCATTCACATCAGAAACTGTGAGAATGGTACAACCTGGAGCTGGGCAGCAAACAGCCTGCATGGTCATACAAGGTGGCCCTGCCCATGGTAAAAGGTAAACAATTGTTAGTCATTATTATTATAATAGAAAACCAAAAAAAGAAAACAAAAATTTAAAGCTTCTATACTGCAATATTCCCCCAAAATGATAAGTAATATGGTATTAGGTGATGCATCAAAGAATAACTTTAATTTCAACAGTTATTAACAATTAGTGTTATTGACATTAATAGTAATGTTTTACATTCCCATTTAAAGTAAGTTTAAATTTAAAAAGTGAGCAATTTAATGAAAAGCATGGCAATAATCACAAAAGCTAGTAAGGAAACAACTGAGGAATAGAAACACTTCCGTAAAAGATTAAAAAAAGAGGAAGAAGCATCATACGTTCCCTCAAGACGGTTAAGTTACAATATGTGAGGGACTTCAGGATAATATGGCAATGAGCAAACAAGTCCGGATTTCCATGGAAATAATCAATAGAATCTAAAAATAATGGGATTCGCATCAGTGCTAGATACTAGAGGAACCAGAAACCATTTTAGCCGAAGCACATATGGGAGATGCCTAACATGAAGGGAAGGTGAGCAGACAAGATATCTAAGACCCTCATTAGTATTATCTAACATGCAGGGTAAAGGCCAGGCAATGGAAGAGCTGGCAGAGTCATATCTATTGGGGTAAATAAAAGTCATTTCCCATAAAGGAATGGTTTAGTTGAAGCTATGTTTGCAATGTGAACAATGAATTATATATAACCATATTGCTATCCTTTGAAGCATGTTTCTAAGATTCTAGGTATTTATACATATCTTTGAAGTACGTTACAATTTCATAAGGACAACAACATAGCAATTCAAAAACTTCTACATTGCTCCCAGGCAATGATTGAGCCCAAAGGGGTTACTAAAACCAGCAAGAGACTCTTCTAACAGGCAATCTTTGCCTGCGGACTCTCCCCATCAGTTTGGCCAAGACTTTCTCAGGACTGCACTGCACTTCCTACCCAATCCTTCCTTCCTGCTTTCCTTTCACAGGTTGTCATACATGCATTGCAGTCTGAAAGTTCTTATTTTCTCCTGCTCTCTCTCCCCCAAAAATCTCTTGCACATCTAATCCTGTCATAGCAACTATTTATCAGATAATCTGGAATGACATGGCAGCCTAGGAAATCTGAAGGAGGGCCTAAATGAACCATATCACAAGAGCTCTTTAGGTATAAGGTGTTCACTTGATAGAAGCCTGAGGCAGCTGTGTTCTTCAAATTGGATATAATCTATATAACTGAAATGTGTTCATGGAGTTTCAAAATCACTTCCCAAATGGGAATTTGTATAGACCAATGAGAAAAATGCAATCTAAAGAGATAGAGGGGGAAGCGGGAGTGGCTCAGTCAATAGAGCCCCCATTTACCATATGGGAGACCCCGGGTTCGCTTCCCGGGGCCTCCTTGTGAGGGGGCAGGCCGGCCCGCGCAGCGCGAGGGCTGATGCAGCGGGACCTCACAGCAAGGGGGAGATAAGCAGACACAGAGAAGACACACAGCGAATGGACACAGCAAGCACAAGCAGCAAGGGGGGGATAAATAAATAAATAAATAAATCTTTAAAAAAAAAAAAAAGAGATAGAGGAAAGGAATGAGACCTCTAAGTCTCAATAACAATGTATAGTTTGGATAGAGGAAATTAAAAAATCATTTGGAATTTTGGTTATGTCCATTTACTCTTAGCAAATAGTATCAATGTCATCACTGAGTATTGTTTTTGATATTTAATAAAATCTCTGCTTAAAAAAAAAA
>JAQZBX010015863.1:0-37084 GCA_029593785.1 Cabassous unicinctus
GGGCCTCTCATATGGTAAATGGGTGCTCTATCCATTGCGCCACACCCGCTTCCTGCCTTGAGGTTGCTGCATCAGCCCACCGCACCACTCAGGCCGGCGTGCCCTCTCAAGGAGGCCTGGGGACGCGAACCCGGGCCTCCCATATGGTAAACGGGGGCTCTATCCACTGAGCCACACCTGCTTCCCGGACCTATTGGTTTTGACTTTCCCTCTCCCAGTGTTTTGTTTTGTTTTGTTGACCTTGAAGAGAGTGCTTCTCTTCAAATGGCTAATTAGGAAAATAGAAGCAATGTCATGGAATTTTATCCTTAAGTCATTTTCTTTTGAGTCAATTATTATTCTTGGAAACTTCGTGGCATTTTGACAATTTGGAGCCAGATAAGTGTGAATAGTGATGATGCCTGAGAAAGACAAATTTTTGGCTGAACTTAATACAATCATTTAAAAAGAGACTTTTCATGGATTAATATATAATGCTCTGTTTTAAAGATACTTCCTTGTGTATTGTGGTTGTACCATCCATGTGACTTCTTGCCCTGGGATTTCATACTGCTTAGAAATCTAAGGAAATTGAAAACAGTAAATATTATGGAGACATTGCATCATTCTTAGGAAGAGAGTAGATGGTCCATTATTATGACATCTCGCCTATCTTCCTTACAGTCTGATTGGCTATCTGGCTCTATAGAGATCTATAGACATCTGGAAAACTCAAAGGAAAAAGAGCTGTCCCTTTTTATTATCCTGTACTCTCCAGGCCTGCCAACTACCTTGTCAGAAGGATAGCAAGGATATGAGATTGTGGATATCAGCTTAATGATAAAGCACTTGTCAGGAGATAAAGGCTGTTTAAGGCATGAGAACTTAGGAACTAGAAACTATTTGGAGGGGGGAATATGAGGTGAAGGATGTGAGACTGGGTTTCACATTCAGACTAATCTACATATCTGGAATATTATGAATTTAACATAAGACTCTCAAGGTAAATTTTTAAGGATTTTTAAAAGTTATTGTTCTGAATTAACCCCTTCATTTGTGTGTATGTGTGTATGCACGAGTGCACATGCATGTGCCCTTTAGCTTAAAGGAACAATCAAGTGATTTGGAATTTCAACTCTGGCTTTAGAAAAAGATCTTGCAGCAATTCATTGTCTCCAAAGAGACACGCAGTGGGAAATCTGTGCAAAAACAAGGTCTGAGATGAAACACTTTGGCCACTGGGTGCCATCCTTGCTCCACGTAAGGACTTGCTGAGCCACATTTCTAGCAAAATGGTTAAAACCTGAAAGACAGTAATTTAAGAGTAATTTCAAGATATAATAATGTTTGTGTGTGTGCATGACCTGGAATATGTTAGTGACACCGGCAGTTTATTCATTTGTGCAGGCACAAGGCAGAAGGACTAGGGAATTCTCCGCTCTGGTTGAGCCTTATCAACAAAGGCCAGGTAAAGCCACAGTGCTTGTGTGTCCCAGTGAGCCAGCTAGTGGGTGGCAGGGGAGCACTCAGGAGGGGCTGGCAGGAGCTGATGTGGTGGTGTGGTAGGTATCCAGAGGTCAGTGGGTCTGATGCCCCATTAGTTATATTTATTGTGTGTAATTGCAGCATGACAACCTGAACGCAGTGTCTGTGTGGCTGTGCTCTTTCCCTTCAAACGCATTCCTTTCATTACCAGAGCTTGTGGAGCTATTAAGCACTCCTTTTCTCCCCCTCCCAGGAATGCAGCACGTTGGTAGAATTGTTCCTCTTTCTGGCGCTTTTTGCTTCTCCTAGTAGCAATTCATGGACTTTACAAAGATGCCACCATAGGCAAACATCAGGATGTCCATGGTCAATAACTGTTCAGGATTTGCTGCCTTTGAATTTAACACACATTTGCATATATACACATGTGCATAAAACCCAGGAATTCAATTCAGCGTTACAAACAAGAATAGTCACAGGGAATATTCTAAGACTGTCATGTAATATGGGCTGGAAGTTTCTATCAAGGGCCTAAAACATTTGGTTGAGACTAAAAGGAATTAGATTGTGAACAAGTAAGAATTTTAATAAAAATTGACTATGTTACAATCCCACTGTAACAGAAAACCCTAGAATCCTTTCTACAAGAACACATTGTTGAAGAAATGTAGGCTCCAAACAAGTTTAAATAATACTCCCATAACAGTTGGCCTCATGGATGGCCCTAGAAGGTGTCCCAGAGTGGTGTCCACAAGTATTTCTTTAGGCCCACTGGTAATCAAATCCACACACCCTTGAAAGGAGAGAGTGTGGAAGGGCTGATGAGAACTTACAAACAGACTTTTTTCCAACCTACCGAAGGACGGGAGGCATAAATACTATTCCGCTGTTAAGCATCTACAGGTGGACCAACTTTAAACTACCTTTCTTGGGCTTATTGTAGAATAACACGATACCAACCACTATTTGCTTTCAAATATTGCTGTTGTTTAAGAGTAATGCTAACAGCAGTAACCTTCTTACTACTTCATTGCTCTTCGTAGCTCTTATTTTACTGAATGTTAACAACAAGCCCCTGAAGGAGGTATGAGAGGTTGTGCCCCATTCACATATCAGGCAGCTAAGGGAGATGTCACACTGCTAATTTGGAGGTCTCAGTTCTTGCTGCTGAAGCTCTTGGGTTCTCCTACCCAGTATGCTCCCCACTCAGCATGATGGTCATTTGGGAAATAAAAAACATTAAAAGCAAGGGTTCTCAACAAGGGGTCTGTGAGCTTGACTTGAAATTCGAAAAAACATTATTTTTGTGGGGATGTGTTCATGCAGGTGTGATATATTTATTAAATAATAGTATAGTGTGGACTAGGTAAGGGGTTCGTGGTTTTCACCTGACTGGCAAAGGGGTCCATGGAACAAAAAAGGTTCAGAACCCCTGTTTTAAAGGAACATATACCACACACAAGGGCTATTTTTATTGTCTTACCTGTATTAACTCATTTAATCCTCACAGAACTTTACAGATGAGGAAACTGAGGCATAGGGAAAAATACTCAGTATAAAAATTAAGAAACTGAAATCTGGGTGGGCACACTGAATTTGAAATATTCCCTTTCTAAAAGGCATGGAAACCTTTTGGTTTTAGGTTCTTCTTGGCTTATCTTATCTCTGTCCTCATGGTCTTGTTATGAGTGCTTCTGTAATCTTGGTTTAGTTCCTTGATAGACGAGTTCAGATTCCACCAGACTCTGATAAGTGTCTTTATGTGTGTTTGCTTTGCTTTGTTTTTAAGGCTATGTAGTTGTAAAGCAATTCAGCCCCACCGTCTAAGCCAGGTGCACTTTCTCAGTCTGCAGCATTCTGGGATATCAACTTCAAGGGATAGGTTTGTGGGATCTAAAAACAATTTTTTCCAAAGGGTAAATCCCAAACAATTCCTCTGCTGAATGACCCCATTCCTCTCCCTACTAGATCCATTTTCTTAACATATAGTATAACTCATCTCAGGTCTTTCTTGATACAGAAGGGGGGTATGTGAAAACTGAGCTTTGTGAAGATTTCTGCAGGAACAGGTGGCCGTCCTCACCACTGGATTTAAGTTCTGTCAAACCAGTGCTGGATTTAGAGGAAAGAACACTTTGTACTCTTACCCTCACTACTAACAGAAAAGCCTCAGGATTTAGAAAAGAAAAAGGGTGGGAAATTTTCTATGACTAAGTTGCTCCAATATGAAAATTGATGAAAACTAATCATAGGAATCACCTTCACATTAAACTGTTTGCTTCTGCCTGAAATATCTTTCAAGCCACCATGGACCAACTTGAAAGCAGCTTCACTCTGATTCTCAGAGGAGTTGTGTGTGAGCACAAGGCTGATTCTTTTGATAACCCCCTTCAAACCAAGGGTCCACGTGTTCTACTGTTAGGAATGTCCATGACTGCACTGGGCTGTGGCCAAGCTCTTCTCTCCACATGAGCTCTTTCTTCCACAGTCTAATAAATTCACTTGTGAGAGGGCAGGGTTGAATAGGGAGCAGATGCAAAATCTCCTTTGCTCTATAGTACCATGCTTCTAAAGCTCCTCCCAGGAAGGGGCATAAACCAGAGAACAGTGAATGGCAAAAAGAACACCTTCCCCGTGGAATTTGCTCCTGCTGCAGACTGGCTTTCCTTCCAAGGACCTAAGGACCTAAACCGCTGAGAAAGAGGGTTCCTTATCTTTCAGCAACCTCCCTCTAGAAGGAACTATTCCCAAGTTCCAGTTTGGAGAATCTCAGGGAAGTTTTCTGAGTGGACCACCTTGTGTCAAGTGCCCTTCCCTCAAGCAAACAGCTGTAACAAGGGGCAAGGTCTTATAGAAATAGATCAGCTCCCAGGTGGAAACAAATGATTGGAGTGAAAGGACTGGTTCCCCTAACAAGAAGAGAGGTGCCAAGCAGGCAATATCATAGCTGTCTTTACTGGTGAGGTGTACATCCATGTAACTTTCAGAGAGTGACTTTCAGTCCCTACCAAACCTGCCCATGCCCTCTTATGGCAAACAGACATTTCCTGGAGCACAGGTGATGCTTACAAAGGCTTCTTCATAATTTGTAGACACAGGGTGATACCCATGAGTGATCTCTCTGATGAAGTGGTTTCCCAGGTGGCTTTGGCTAGACCATATTATTGAAAGAAATGTTCCATTATGACCTTAGGCATTTCTATTTCCACAGCTAATACCACTGATAGTCACCCTGATTTGGTTGGCAAAACCACCCAAATATTACAAGTAAATAAATATAACTTGCAGGGATATGACAATTAAATTGACCCAGGAGCAACTCATTAACAACTTTCTGATTAGAGCATAGCATTCCTATATTTTCCTATTGTCCTTGAACTTAGGAGGCTCCAACATATTACCAGAAAAGCCGCATTCAATTGGATCAACCAATAACTCCTTCTGGAGTAGTCATTTCTTTGTAAATTAATTAGGACCTCCTAGAGAATTAAGCAGATCAAATAGGCCAAACCTCCCTAAATCCAATGTTTGTAACGCAGTAAAATACTTCAATTCCTAATCTACTTCCTGGCTTCATTAGAATTCAATTAGCAGGACATTCTTTCCTAGAGGCTCTCTGGCAGATTTGTGTGTGAACAGTTAACCCGGTGTTAGCAAAAGCAGTTACTTGTATCCAAACAGTTTGCTCTGGCTGCAAAGATGAATCCCAAAGCTGTTTAGACAAGAGTGTGCTTATCCTCCCACCAGGATTCAACTATTTTAAGTGGATGGAGTCAGATAAAATGCAGACAATGCTGCACCCCACCCGCCCCCTCCCAGCACACACACACACTGAGCCCATGCTGAGATTTTTTGGGACTTGGAGTCAGGAGAGGAAGGTGGAGGAGGGGACACCGGACACAAGAGGAAGAAAAAAATTTTTAAGGTCTCCTTAACATTGTTTTACATTATTTCCCAAATACACTACTTTGGACTTTAAATGCATATACACAACTACAACAGGTATGTAGAAATACGCATATGTTTCTAGGGCAGGTAGATCTACTCATCAGTCTATGAAAAGCAGGGTATTTGAGGGTAAGCCAACCTTGAGGATTTTTTTGTTGTATTGTTTTGTTTTGTTTCTATATCCCCATCATTGTTCTTCAGATGCCTGAATGTAGACTCAGGAAGATTTATTTTTCTTCTGACAGGGCATGTTATAGTTGCTGCTCAGCCTTGAAATAGTTTTTCTCTCCAGTGGAACATCAGGCCAGTAATATATTTTTGCATAGCTATTTCCACCTGTCACTCTCTGCCAGCCTTATGCATCGGCATTGCACAGAAAGCCCAGCCAGCCAATGGCAGGCTTTTAAACTGCTGCATTTATGGGATATGTTTTCAAAATATTCGCAGTCACCCAGCAACAGGAAAAGGCTCTCTTCATTGGCTCTCTCGCTGTCACCTGGAAAGGAGGACAGTCCAGATTGACCTTAGCTGTGAAGATCAAGATTCAGCATTGGAAAGAAAGGGGAAGCCAGATGTTTAGACATAGGGGACTCTAGGGGAAAAGGTGTTTTTTTTTAATAAGTATCATATAAAGCATGGTGTTTTCCTCCCCTCAAATAAAACCCAGTGTAAAAAGAATGGCACTGGATCAAGGCAGGTAGTTTTAACCTGCAGTGTCATAGGGTGTACAAAAGATCAGTCTTGGCCCCTGATCATATCTCCCTGATAAAAAGAAGTGTTGGCTGAGTGTGGGGCTTCAGTGGGAAATGAGTTAGGGCATTTTGTTATGAAAACAATGAAGCCTCTCTCTGATAGAGGTGGGATGCCATATATAGCAGGTACCCTAAATGCAAAGTAGATCCTTAAAGTTACGTTATCAATATCTGATTTTGTAAATTATCTTTGCCCTTAAAAGTAATTCATCCTCCTTAACTCTTCAGGCTGATTTCTTTTTTTTTTCCTCCAGAGAAAACCAAAAGAGAGCACCAAGGAGAAAGTCAAGGTTACCTGGGCCTTGAATAGCAGGCTGTAGTGCCACCTCAGCCTACTCTAACTGCTCCTTCATGCAAGCCATAGAGGAAAATAAAGTTTACTCTGTTTTATTCTTTTATTACTATAGCATAGAAAAACAATATTGTCTGAATGCATGTGTGGAATCAAAGCAGTGAGGGGATGCTCTGAAAATAACATACTGTAAATCAGACCAGGAAAAAGTAAATTCGTAACCTGATGACAACCAGTCCTTGCTGAGGACCCAGCCTCGCATCACTTCAGGCTGTGTGGATGGGAGGCCATGCTTTCTCAATAGTTAAAAACAGTTGAACTCTGAATGACAGGAACCCCTCCGCATCTGGTCATTGGTTGAGAACTTTCGTATACTGCAAAGCAAACAGTTAGTATAAATTCTTCACTGCTGATTCACCCAAGCATCTGCTATTTTCTGACTGTAGAGCAGCAAAATGGAGGAATAAGCTGTCTGCTTTTCCAGAGAGTTAATCAGATTGCAAATTAACCATAATTAATAGTAATTATAATTAACTGCAGGCAAAATATTAATATTAACTGTAGATTCAATATCATTACATACATTTTAGTTCTGTAGATTCACATTAATAAATTAGTATGTGAATATCATTTTTGTGCACCTCTAAAGGTTTTAACTAATGATATAGTCAAATTTGCCCTAGCAAGCCTGTAATCTACCTTGAGAATTTCTATAACACAATACCTGGAACATTGTAGGTGCTCAATAAAATATCTGTTGAATGAATAAAGCAATAAATTGCTGACCGAATCAGTGAGTCAATTAATGACATGATCTTCACAAATGACAGGCTTTGAAATGCTGCAAAGCATTTATATCTTCTTTTAAAGGTTTGGGTATACACATCTTTTGGAAACTAAACTAAATTCAGGAGACCTGATTATAATCTTGCTCAGTTGCAACTCTGTGAGGTAGATATTATTACCTCATTTTATGGATGGAAAGTCTAGGGCCTGAAGAGAGAAAGTAATTTGCCCTAGGTCACAGAGTTTGTAGGTCACAAGAATAAGCTTTGAACCCGGTTTTAATCCAAAATTTGTGTTCTTACCATAGTGGGAGTCTGACTCCCTATACTTATGTATTCTTTAAACGCAGAAATATGAACCCATGGAGCAAGACATGCCTTTCCCACAGCAGTCACACTTTTTCTGTTTCAAAGCACAGCATAGAACATTGAGGAGAAAATGCTTATGAATTTCAGATACCATTTTTGTGATGAGAACAAATAAACCGTGAGTCAAGATGCAGGAAGGATGAAAACCTGGAACTTTCAGAGCTCCAAACAGATCCCTGAGCTCAGGCAGGAGTTCTAACCTGTTTCTTATGGTGGAGTCCACTGTGGGAGAGAAACGGCTTGTCCAGGTACAATTTCACCATCCCCATCACTAGACCTGAGCTCATGTCCCAGCTCTGCCTTCCATTTCCCCTGTGACTATGGGCAGTGCCTTAATTCCTTTGAGTCGCCCTTTTCACAGCCATTAAATTGGGAAAATAGGAACCAGCCCAAGTGGTTGTGCTGAGTTAAATGAGATGACAATTTGGAAAGAACCTATATTTATCCTGGCACATTGTAGATGCTCAATAAATATTAAGTGACTTTTCTCTTTCTCCCATGCCCTTAAACGAAAAGGTGAAGAATCTCATTTGTTTAGCATATTACAAAAGGAATCCATAAATTACCCAATTTTTCTCTCTGATCTTGCTTACTCAGTAAATGTTGGTTGCTGGCTGACCTTTCCTTATTTAAAGAGGGAGAATAATTTGTGTTTCTTATTGCAGTAAAACTCTAGAAAAGCTCAGATGTACAAATTAGAGCTAGAAATCTAGGTTAGACAAGGCTTTCTGAGGTCCAGTACCAGGTTCTTGCCCCTGCTTTCATTTCCCAGGTAAACTGCACCCCTCTCAGGCATTTCAGGGGGTTCCCTCAACTACTAGCTCAAGCGGGAGACAGCCTACCATAAACTGTAGAGAAATCCCTACCTACAGCAGGGATTCTCAGTGTGTGTGTGTGTGTGTGTGTGTGTGTGTATGTGTGTGTGTGTGTGTGAAGAAATGGAATTCCTCATCTAGAGTCATGCTATTCGGAGGAATGGCTTTGCAGGAAAGCTTCTGGCTGAAGCAGGCAGTCCATCCCTCCCCACTGAAAATGCCCACACTCAAGAAGGAAGCATGATAGGGAGGCAGTCCATGAAACCAGCAAATCACGCATCAGCTAAAAGGTCAAGAGCGCTTGGTAAATCAGTATCTGGCCCCAGAGGAAACTTCTTTCATTGCTGTTTGTCAGAGCTTTAGAGGGTTTTGTTTTTTGTTTTTTGTTTTTTGTTTTCTCTCTCTTTCTCACTCACTATGGCACCACATACTAGAAAGGGGATAATTAAGATGCCTAAGTGGTAGGTTTAGGTCAGTGGTTCCCAGCCCTGGCTGAACATTGGACTTGCCTGGGGAACTGTTAAAAACAATACCAATACCTGAGCATCACCCTACACGAATTGGCAAGAAGCAGGACAGACGCCTGACATGGGTATATATTTTAAATCTCCCAGGCTCTTCTGTCGGGAGCTAGGAACCAAAAGCACAGGTCTAGCTAATATTTACCAAACTAATGCCTCATGGAACAATATTCCACAGAATATCGATGCATGTGCCACACATCCACAAAAAGTGTCCTGGTAAACACCAGATTAAGTAAAGTTAAACCAGTGTCTTTCCTGCAGAGTTTCTGAATCCTTATGCCCTCGTGAGCACTGTGACTCAGCTGGTAGAGTATCAGCTTGACCCAACCATTTTGACTACACCTTTTTCATAGCCCATCTGTCAATAGCCCTCATCACCATGAGCCAGGGAATACAATCTGGGTATACGCTAGCCTGGGCCATCATCCACAGGTTGTCAAAGGAAAGGCACAGAGGGCCTTTAAAAAGAGTCAGTAGAGGCATCTGCCAGTCACCAAGTTCTGTAATCTGAAAGCGCTGCAGGACATCGACATCCTATGCTATTCTGAGAATGAGCCTTTAATTATTATGCTCATCATTAAATAATAGTTGCAATAAAGACTTGTCTTGGGATTTCCAAAGAGCAAGTCACTTTAATTACAGTAATGTATATTTCAAAACTGCTCCATTTTTATTGTCAGTATTACCAACCTGAAAAAAAAATGTGTTGCTGTTTTGAGTTGTAAATTGCCTCAAAGAAGGAGAGCTCTTAAAGATTCATATTGCCTTAGAATACCCAGAGACACTCAGAGAGCAGAGCGGGTCTTTACCTCCAACCAGGGATCTGTGAAAGAAGGAGGTGGAAATAAAATGGAACTGACAGTGATGTTGAGCTTGAGTATGTGCAGGAATTAACGATGTACTAACTGTCTAACTGCCTAAAATAAAAACGGGTAGTCAGTGATTTGTATTTTACTCGTCAGAGGTGGCAAGGTTTCTTATGCGTGGCTGAGATTATGTACTGTTGTAAATGAAACCTAAATTCCAGTCTTGAAGGCCTGAGAAGGGAGCTCTCTGAGCCTGCATCTTCCCTTCTGCCCAGGACATTCCCTGAATATCTGACTCATTTCCTTTTCCAACGACTTCATCATTTTTCCATTTGTAGTTGGTCATATATAACAATCAGCAGTTTCTACTTCACAGTAAAATAGTGACCATACTCCACTGGCAATAGCCAACTGCCTCAGTTAGGTGTAATGGAAATAAGTAGCGATTATTATTAATAATATGTCTATCATTTATTGAGCATCTACTCAATGTAGGTGTTCAATAAATGTACAGGGTACCTTGCATATAATCTAAGTGTAATCATCAAAACTACTCTCTGAGGTTAGTAGTACTGGCCTTCTTGACCTGAAGGTTAGCTCAACTCAGAGGGGTCAAGGAACTTGCTCAAGTAAGCATGGAAACTGAGATTGGAACAACTGTCCATAAATGCTCTTTGCAGTATGCCCTGCTGATAAATGTTTAGTATACCTTGTTCCACCAAATAAGGGAAATGACAATACAGAGGAGAGAATGATAGGGGGAACATGTTTATAACTTCACATGTGAACTGTTTCAGTATATACATGCTTAAACTTTGATCTGGAAAGTATAAATATTTTTACAGCATTTTTCAAAATTTTGAAGAATATTTGACATCATATAATCGTGAACCTTATTTGCGAAAATGAAATAGAGGGCTTAAAACAGCAGTTTAGTGGATATATATTGATTTATGTTTATATATTACATGGATACAAACACATACACATGCCAGCTTCTATATTGTCTAGTGAGAATCCTTTGACAGACCTGTCTCTGTAGGGCATACTCTTAGATGTTTGGGGAACTGTGCGGATGGATTTGTCTCATGCGGCCACTTTCCTTTAACCAGTCCTTTCATGATTCATCTATTAATGAGAAAGTTGGCTAAAATTAGGGCCACTGTCTGTAACCACAGAAAATAACAAAGCTAACTAACTTCCTGAATTCTACAATCGCTACCCAGAAGGGGAAGAATAATTTTTGACATACTTGATCCGACTGAAATGTGAATCTAATGTTTGATAATCTTTGGGAAGATAGTTTTAAAAAGAACAATAATTTTTTTAAGGCAGATGAAAGATGAAATTCTCTACCTACAGTAAAATAAACATAGATGGTTGGTAAAATATATTGTGTCTGCTGGGAAAAGTACTCCAACCTGGCCTATACTCGCAATAGCAAAGAAAACGGCTTATGGCATTTATCCACATTGTTTTTCATCACATAATACTAAAGCAGAAATTTTCCAGTTCTGTTAAAAAGCTATTTTGATATTTTATTTTTATTCCCTGGAAAACAACTTCCAGTGCTGAAGAATAATTTTGTCAATATAAATAATCTGCCTTCGGGTATTTTATATCATATTCAATGACAAACTATGAAATCTAACATTTTTGCTTTGACAGCTCATGAAAATCTATCATCTATTTTCATAGATTCTTCATTCAGAAAAAAGATTTGATTTTCAGGGATTTATGGTCCGATCAAAAATACTTAAATATAAAGTTTGCAGCTTTTAAAATCAATAGCAGGATTTACTAGTAAAAACCCAGTCAGTGGGTGAAATGTTATTGTAATCATTTATCCTTTGTGACCTTTAAGAGAATAAAAAAAAGAACTGCTGTCTCATGCCAGCAACCCTAGACAAGAGCAAGAAGCTTTCTTCGTTCACCCTGCAGTTCATGACTCTTCCTAGAATTACCCATATACTGTTGCTAGGAGGCAGAGGCACTGCGTGATCTCAGTATTTAATAAGACATGAATAGATAAGATAGATAAAGGGCTTTGTTCACCTGGTGTGTTTTTACAAGAGTTACTGGAGTGGTGAGAAATATGATTTGATTCATTTTAAGAATATAAATTTATACTCTGTCTGCGCTCTTTCTCAGATAGTAGTGCACAGATCTCCTATATTGGGTCCATAAAATGGATTCAGTGATTTAAAATTTCCATCTATCTGAATCATCGTCATAAAGGAAAAATATTTCCTTTAAATTGAAATTACAATTTTAAAATAATCTCTTGGGTAAATTATATTATTTGTTCAATTAGATTTCCATGGAAAAAAGATTTCCATGTTCCAGACTTTCTTGGTATGGAAGTATAAATATGATCATTATATTAAATGAATCATCTGAAATGTCTCATACTCAAGACAAAAACTAGAGGATGCTACCAATTAGAGAGTGAGATCTAAGAAAGAGGTTGAGCGGGGCATCCTGAATGTTGGGGAATTCTGCCTCAAATAGGAAGGGGAACTTACTAGAAGCAGCAGGGTCTGGTTGAGAGAGCCCTGGAATGGGCATCAAAATTCTTAATCATGGCTCTACCACCGACAGGCACTGTCACTCGGGGCAAGATATTCAGCCTCTCTGGCATTACATTTGAGGGCACCAGTCAGCCTTTCTGTCATTTTCAGGCTTTTCAAATGATATCTAGAGGCCAGCATCTATTCTCTTGTTTGTTACAAATGAGCTGAGTGGGAATGAGACCAAGGTCTCTCAAATGTTTTTTCTCAGAATCCCTGAATGCTACAAGTTGCACAAGAACGGAAAGATTCAAAACAGCTCAGATTTAGAAGGAACCTGTGAGTGGAGGTTGGGAATAGGAAAGAAGAAAGGTGAATAGAACCATTCCAGCATCCCTAAGGATCTGAAGTAGCCCAAGAAAGCTATTGGGGAAATATCTTAGAATGCTTCTAGAATTAACTTCCATTTTCTTTCAAGAGTAGGAGGGCCAGAGCCATCTTGGGCTTGGGCTTGGCCGAGAACCTCCATGACAAACTCCCTGTATCACCCCCTTCCCATCTAGCAGTGCAGTATGGTGACTGAGGGGTAGGTGGGGCTGGAGCACAGGCTGCATGGAGCTCAGGGTCAAAGGCAAATGAATGGAAAGTCGAGCACTGAACAAGGTCAGAGAAGGAAGTGGTGGTTTCCTAGATCTGGGGCAAATTTAGAAATGGGAGCCTAATTGTCGAAAAGAGCTCAGTTGAGGAAACATTAGCAATGAAACAGGTCCTGGACAAAATCTTGCCAGATTCTTGGTGCTTCAGCTAATCTCTACTCTTCCTCCTTCACTTGCTAGAATCCTACAGCAGAATACTTTGTTAGTATGTGGAGACAATAAGCCAACCATTTTCCGTTGCTTTTGCCACCACTACCTCAATAAATCTTTAGACATTTCTACTTCCCACCTCCATGCCAGCTGAGATATTTGGAATGCTTTCCTTCCCTTCCCTTCTTTTGACTACCCACCACACACACACACACACACACACACCCTCAGTATTGTTGTCATAGGTTAATTCTTTTGATTCCAGATGGTTATTAGGTTTCCCCTGGTAGTCAATATCTCCCTTATTTCAGTAATCCTTGACACTTATATTAGATAACCTCAGTCAATATTTTATTATCTCCCATTTAGACTTGTTCTCTATATTCCAAGTTTCATTGCTCACTGCCATTCTCTTCTCTTCCTCTTTCACTCCCTTGGAGTCTCTTTTCCAGCTCACTTGTTTGGTTGGAAGTTCTGAATCTTTACCTAGCCACATATATTGTTCTCTCACAATGGCAGGTGAAACCTTTCTTTGCCAGGTTTGGGAATCTGGGGTTTTAGTCCTTTTATCTCAGATATCTATAGATGTTATCTTTTAGCTTCCAAGATTGCATTGAGATATCAAATGCCCATCTGATTCTTTTTCCTTTTTAAGTTGCCCATTGTCTTTGTTTGGAAGCTTGAAAGAATTTATTCCCTTCTACCTTAGATTTCAGAAATTTTATCAGAATTTTACTGGGAATAAGCCATTTTTTAAAATCAGTTCTACAGACTCTGGTCTTTCTTCAGTTTGGGGAAAAGTTCTATTTTCTGTTTATTTGTTTAATTATTTCTTCTCCCTAACCTGTTCCTTTATCCCTTTCTGGAACTCCTGTTCTTTGCCCATTTTCTCCCTGAAACTACCCTCCAAGTATTTTGTCTTTTCCCTCCAGATTTCTAGATTCCCAATTTTTTATATTTTTTCTTTGTGCTTCAATATATTTCAACTTGATCTTCCTACTCACTACTCTGGATCTCAACAGTGACTATCTTCTTTTTCAATTTACCTACTAATTTTCTTTTGTTTTAGAAGCTCCCATTTTAGTCCCATTTTTGTGTTGTAATCCTGAGATGTGGTGATGGTAATGATGATGTTCAAATTATCTTCTGTTTCCTCCTGCAGCTCTATTTTACTAGCAGCCACTTACTTGTCCTCTTTTTGGAGGCTGAGTCCCCTCTTAAGCATTGTTATTTTCCTTTGTTCATTGGAGCTCAGGTCCAGCTCCTGGGAGACTTCAGTGGAAGCTGTTCAAGGAACACTGGAAGGCACAGAGGTCCCCTGTAAGCAAGTCCCTGTAAGCAATGAGCTGACAGGGAGGTTGTCAACCGGAGGCTCCAGCAGAAGACCTTTCGGCTCCCTGGTCCCCAAGCAGGCCGCAAAGGCTGATGCCATTCCTGCCTCTTAGGGGTGGAAGAAACTGCCCATTTGAAAAGCTTTGGGGAAGGTTGTTGGAGAAGGGCAAGAAAACAGATACCCTCATTTGTTCTATTGTTTCCTTTCTCCCAAGAAGGCTCATTGTGGGTTGGAATTCCTACAATTCCTAGGGATTTCCAGCACTGACTCAGGCTTTCAATCAGGCCTAGAGAGGAAGCATCCAACACCAGCCCTGGCAGAGCCTGGGCTTCTTTGGCAACTAAGGCCCTGCAAGCCTGCTGGTAGAGGAGGGTATGGTAAGGGTGGCTTCCCAATCTGGCTTCTCACCAGCATCACCTGGAGAATGTTTAAAAAATAAGGATTCCAAGGCCGCCTTATTGAATCAGAATCTCATGGTGGGGCCTCGGAATCTGCTGATGAGCTCTCCAGGTGAACCATTGTTTAGGGTATAAGCTGGGAATTCTGCTCAGGTGAGCTAGGAGCCGATTTCAGAGGTCCTAGGAGACTACATATTCCCGGTGAGAGTTCTGGCCATTGTGTTTTTACACCTAAGGTGCTAAGTCACCCAAAGATGTGACATACACTCAGTCTCTTTTTCTTTCTCAATGTGCCAGTTTCTCACTCTCTCTGTTATGATTTTTTGTGACATGCAAAATCTGCTATCATTTGAGGTAAGAAGGAAAGGTATTCGTGAATGGAAACAGATCTTTATTACAATAACTGGACCTAAAAAAGCCAGGGCCATATAAAATGAGAAAGGAAAGGATCATTGAAGAAAACTTCAAAACATAGGTTTGTTTCTAGCTCACATTACATATCACCTCTGTGTCAGCTGTAGCCCTGTGGCTCCTCTCCACGTGTCTTCTTTATCCCAGGATTCAGGCTGAAGGAAAAGTCCCATCTGAGACTTGTCATTCTCATTGCAGAAGGAAAAGAGCAAGAGAACTGGTGAAATTCTGGATGGGCCTTAGAGCTCCTAGCTCAGGGTGTAGGTGGGTGGGTTTAATGTACAATCACTTCCACTCACATTCCTTTGGCCAAAGAAGTCATTGCCTAGCCTAAAGTCAATGGGGCCGGGAAGTGACCTCTTCCCGTGAGGACGCACTGCCCCGCATCTTATAAATTCCACCTGCTCTTCATTTGTCCTTGCCAATCCCCTTCCTTCACAGCTGAAATCAAGAGAACAGTATTTGCACATTTAACTGTTGTGTGGCGCTAACCATCAATGACCCTAAATATCAGAAACTAAGAGTTGAACAGAAAAGAAGGAAAGCACCGAAGTACCATTATTTAAAACTCTTAAGTTTTACGTCTAGTTTCTATAATTAGCATCTGTATGAAGCTTGGATTCTTTTATCCCTCTCCTTATCCCAAAAGAAAACCATTATAAATAGCTCTAACAAATGACTCCTCACATCATTAAATCACTTTGCTGTTTATGTAGAAGCAGGAAGTGAACACAGAAACACAGAATCCGCAAAAATCCGGAAGCAAGAGAGTAGGAAAAAGCAACTGATGTTGAGCTGCCTGGTAACCGCACCGTGCTCTGAGATTGGTCCCTGGGAACCTGCTGGCTCCTCCTCCCGTCTGCCTAGGGGCACCTCAGGAGAGAGGTGGAGGGTTGGGAACCTTCATTACCCACCCCGCCTATTTGAGACAGAAATTCTCCTTCCTCTTATTTTCCTAACTGCCTCTTCCTTTTGAGGAAAGTATCCTCCTATAACTGTCAACTGAATTTAGCTAACATTTGCTGAATGCCTGCATCTTGGAGCATCCTCTGGGTGGTACAAAAATGAGGCAGATACCGTTTCTGTTCTTCCCTGCCCTTCAGGAAATCCCTGCCTAGTGGGCTAAATGGGCAAATACACAGCACTTTGCAAAGTGCCTGGCACATAATAAGTCCTCAATAAATATTTGCTGAACAAATGGCTGAGTGAATGATTACACAGAAACTTTCATGGAGAGCAGGCCATACTGGGAGAACTGGTGGGACAGCCATCACCTGTGGTTATTTAGAGGCACCCAGGAGGGCTTCTAAGAGAAAATAGGAGAACCTCACTGAGGAGTTCTGTTTGGCAGGTGGGCTGAGATGACTTGAGGCAGGCATTCCAGGGCTTTCAGGGAATGGGACATCTTTCCTGGGCCTTTTCTCAACAGCATAGCTGTACAGTAACTTTCTAAATACAATGATAGGAACACAGGGATGGTGAGAGAGGGCCTGAGTAAGCATGACGCCAGGCTGAAGATTGACCCTGTTGCTCGCTTTCCACCAGAGAATCAGCTTCCCAGGCAGAACAAGCAGCCTGACTTCATGTTTGACAAGTTTACAGTGCCCCCTCCCTGGCCCAGATCCTTATCCTTTAAGGTGTTTAATTTGAACTTGATGAATCGCCTTTTTCTTGAGTGTATTTTGCATACCCCATCACTGGATACTTTTCTTTCGAAGAGTAAATATGGTGCAGTTGCTGGGGAAAGAAAACCTTATTAGATTGCCTTCTCTGGAGCACTAGGGAGAGGAAGGACTGGAATTGTAATCAGGATACTTTTAAAAGGGACCACCGTTCATGGGTCTAACATGAAACATTTATTTTGAACTGGATATTTCTTTTTCAAGTCATCTGCAATAATGATAGCCATCATATATTGAGGGCCTACTGTGAGCCTGGCCTGATGCTGGGTATTTTACCTTTTTTAACCTTTTTAACAGCCATGTAAGGTGTTTAAAAGTTCCTTTTTCAGAAGAGGAAATAGATGCCCAAGGCCATAGCTCTAGTAAGGGGCAAATTTCAGATTCAAATGCACATCTGTTTGGCTCTGAAAGTTCTGCAGTTGGCATGCCACCGACCCACATTTATTATGTGCTAGCCATGAAAGAAAACTACTAAGCTTTAATAATTGCCGATGTTAGGGAACCTTAATTCTTTACTTATGGAACTTATAAATAATGAGAGACAAACTCACAAAGACCAAGTTATAATTTTTTTTTTTAAAGACTCCATGAAAGAAAAAAACTCTGGAAGCAATAATATATGGCAATGCCACAGAGAAGCTAAGCTAAGAAGACCTTCATACAATGGTGCCAATGACAGAGGATAGTAGTAACAGAGCATACAGCTCAGGGACAGGTTAACTGGGTTTGAATTCTAGTCCCAGCTATTGTTAGTTATATGCTCTTAGGCAAGTTACTTACCCTCTTAACCTCAATTTTGCTCATATGATAATTGGAGCTAGTAACAATATTTTGCCCATAGGGCTGTTGTGAAGATTAAATGAGATAAAGCATTTAGCACAATGTTTGATACATATTTAGTGTTCAATAATTATACCATGGGGAAAAAAAAACACTCTTCTTCTAATACCTCCTACATGGCTTTAACAAAAATAGCCATCCAGTCTAAATATGGATGACAAAATTTTAAATGAAAATTATTGGTGTTAAGTTTATGGATATTTTCACTGACTCCTCTTACATGTAGGTTTTAAATATAATTTAATTTCCAAAATACTTTTCCTGTATCCAGTACATTCACCTTAAGTCAAATATAGACATATACCACCAACAATACTGTCAGGGAAAAATTAAAATGCTCATTGGCATAAGGGAACAGTATGACAGAAGAACACGATAGAAAGGGCCAATAGGATATCTGATGGAAGTAAAAAATCAGATATACTATTATTCAGCCATAAAAAGGAATGAAGTTCTGATTCATACTACAACATGGATGACCCTTAAGACATCTTTTTTTTTTTTAATATACTTTTTCTTAAAAAAAGAAACTTAGATTACATAAATGTTACACAAAAAAATATAGGGGATTCCCATATGCCCCCTTTCTTGCCCTCCCACATTTTCCCACATCAACAACATCCTTCATTAGTGTGGTACATTTGCCACAATTGATGAACACACCTTGGAGCATTGCCACTGAGTGATAATTATAGTTTACATTGCAGTTTACACTCTCTCCTGCACATTTTTGCAAGTTATTACAAGATATACAATGGCCTGTATCTGCTTCAGACATCTTATTGAGTGAAAAAAGTCAGATATAAAAGGACAAGTATTATATGATTTCACTTACATAAAATACCTAGAATAAGCAAATTCATAGGAACAGAAAGTAAATTTTGGTAGTACAGGGTATCAGGGGTGGGGTGCAGGGGGAAATGGGGATTCTGTTTGGGGTGATGAAAGTTTTTGGTAATGGATGGTGGTGATGGTGGCATAATATTGGGAATGCAATTGATATCACTGAATTGTACACATATAAGTGGTTAAAATGGGAAATGTTC
The DNA here is from genome assembly GCA_029593785.1 of Cabassous unicinctus. NCBI lineage: Eukaryota > Metazoa > Chordata > Mammalia > Cingulata > Chlamyphoridae > Cabassous > Cabassous unicinctus. The sequence continues at coordinate 18,782 of JAQZBX010015863.1, forward strand.
TGTTGTGAATATGTTACCACAATAAAAATGTAATAAATAAAGTATCTGTGTATGTGTGTGTGTGACATTGGATGCAGGATTGTGTGTGCATTTGGGAACATCTCCATCTAGCCAAGACTAAATCCAAGAATAATTCAAGACAGGGAATTGTGACTGAGGAATCGGGCCACGGAGCCCCCTTTGCCTCACTTGATTGATTGCTTCTTCACTGCAAGTGATTGCTTTACTCAGCCCTAAGAGTAGAAACCTTTTTGTAATGCTTCATGTGCTTTTATGACACAAACCAATATAAATATTTACTGGATCTAAGTAAAAGTATATAAATTCTTATTTATCTTTGCACGTAGAAGAACCATGAAAAACATGTGGAAAGTAGCATCTATATTTCTCCAAGAAGACACACATCCACTTGCTGTGGACACAGCAGAGAGATGCTCAGGTTCAGAAGTGACAAAGAGGCTCTACAATACTTTTTGATGTGTAGAATGGGAAATAGTTTATGCTGAATGCACAGATGTTAAGATATTCCTTTGACCAATTTACCAGAGGGTGATGATTGGGTGACCAGCCCCATATGTCCATGGTGACAGACTGTACTCATAAGCCAAAAAGAGGAAGCTCAGGGTGCAGGACAAGGGCAGGGAGAGCATGGGATTAGGCCAATGCCAGGACTGGAAAACCCAAATAAAGCCCATGTCCTCATCAGTAGCATGAAATGGGTCAGATTAAACAACGGGAATTTATTCACTCATGGTTTTGACACCAGGAAAAGATCCAATTCAAGGCATCATAAAAGCGATAGTTTCTTCCTAAAGACCAGCTGCTGACATGGCAAAGCACATGGCAGCCTCTGCTGGCCTCTCCCTTCTCTTCCGGATTTCATTGCTTTCAGCTTCTTGCTTCCATGGCTTTCTTTCTCCTTGTCTGAATTTCATTCTTTTTTAAAGGACTCCAGTAACAGGATTAAGACCCATCCTATTGATGTGGGCCACACCTTAACTGAAGTAGCCTCATCAAAAGGCCCTACTTTCAATGGGTTTACACCCACAGGAATGTATTAAATTTAAGAACTTGTTTTTCTGGGGTATATTCAGCTTCAAACCTCCATAGTGGTCCTTTGCCAGGAGCATCTGCTTCCTAGGTAAGTGTACTGAGATCAGTTCCCATGCTCCTGACTCTCCTTCCTCTCTTACTCCATTCCCTGACTTCTCTGAGATGGGGAAATCCTTCCTTCTTCCTTACCTCCCCTGGAAGCACTTCCTTCTATCCACAGCAAACTCCCTTTTGTTCTGGTTCTTTCATAATAGATTCTGATGGCCCATTAGGCTCAGAGCCCCACTCGACCTAAAATAAGTTTCTCTTTATGGAGAGCACAGAGGGCTTTATCTTCAAATGTCCCCAAAAGAGGAAGGAAAAGATTTGCTGCTGAGTGCAGCAAAGAAAGGGAAAAGGAAACAAAGACATATACATTTCCAGATGAAAGAGTAAAAACCTTTTTGACTGGCCACAGCTACAGTCATGGCTAGAGCTTCAAAGGGGAAGTTCTGGGACAACGAGGACATCACTACCAGGTGTCAAGGGAGCAGGCCTGGCATGGACAGTAAAGAAAAGGCAGTCCTGAAGTCCCAGCGAGGCAGACTCCTGGGCTGTTGTCCTAGGCCCCTAAGAGAAGCTTGGAAAAGCTGATGCCTTTTACCTGGATGAGTTCAAGTTTTGCAGTTGGTACCTTACAGTCTTTAAATATTGAAGTTATTGCAAGTGCTGAAGCCCAGTAAACAAGCAGCATCCTCATCAACCCTGGGCCCTGGATGTGTGCGCCTCATGCTACTGTGCCATATTCCGTGAGATTCAGGGAGACTGGAGCTTGAATCTGCCCGTGCTGCCCTCTCTGTCTGGAATAGACTGTTTCCGTATTTTCCTGGTGAACTTATATTCATCCTTCAGTGTTGTCTCAGATGCTCCTCCTCCAACATGTTCCTTCGCCTCCTGCATGCTCCCTCCTCTTGTTGCCTCTGTTTGTTTTTTTAACTCATCACCCTGTTTACCCTTCTTTCTCTTCTAATAGACTACGAGCTTCTCAGAAATGGAGTTCCTGTCTTTTCTTTGGGTTGAAAGCAGACGTTATGACCTTGGAAAACGTTTGATCATATTAACTGATTCTAAACATTTTAAATTATTCTAAATATGCTTTATAAAGGCAAAGTTCAATGTTGGTTTGGAATTAAGGCAGGGACACTGAGCTGAAAATATTTCATCACACTCTCCCAGATGTTCCTGTGGCTCATCTGTTTCCCCCGTCTCAGCCCATATCCTACTGTGTGGTAATTGTCTGTTTACTTCTTGGCATCTCCACCAGACTGAAAAACAGAGACCACCTGGATTGCACAAATGTGCCCATAGTACCTAACGCAATGCCTAGCATAGAGTTAGACATGCAGGAAATGTGTATTGAATTAACTTTAATTAAAACTTAGGGGTCTAACTCCCCTGTGGGAATGGATGAGTTAACTCCGTAGGGTCTTATAATTGAAATCTTATATGTCCACCTTTTCTTTCTTTGGGGCTGATAACTCTATAAAATTAATAACAACTACAATCATAACAGTCAATATTATTTAGTGTTTCTTATTTTCGAACATTGTGCTAGGCTCTTTGTGTGCATTATTTCACTTATTCCTCACAACAAGGTGGTTATTGTTATTGTCTACACAAAGAACACTCGGTCCAAGGCTGACTTCAGTCTCTTGCCCGTGACCATTCAGCAAATAGGTGCCGTGGCTAGTTTGTGAGCCCATATCTGTTGTGAGTGTGCTAAAACAGCAAGGTAAAGTTACTAAAGGATTTCAGGAGAAATGACTAGAAGAATTTAAACCAAACTTTTTAGCAACATCACTACAAAAATCCTTGATAGAGTCACACCTCTTTTTTAGAGGACAGTATTGTTAGTTTGATATTTAATCACTTGTACCAAATTATCTTTTTTCCAAAGTTTCATTAAATTTTTCAAACATACAAAAACAAGTAGGAAGAATTGTCCAGTTAACATTCATCAATCACTAATTTTTCACTTTCTGGAGAGCTCCTTGTACTCTGCCTTCCATTCCCCACCACCCCAAGCTTCTCCAGCTCTGAGTAATTTATTGCTTATAGTAGAGACAATGGTTCTCAAACGTTAGCAGGCATCAGACTCACTGGGAGGGCTTGTTAACTACAAAGGTGGGGAGGGGACACCCTCAGAGTATCTGGTTCACACTTTGCATTTCTAACAAGTTCCCAGGTGATGATGCTGCTGCTGGTCTGGATGCCAGGCTTTGGGAATCACTGGAGTAGGAAATGAGGCCTTGAAAAACCCAGAGATGATTCTCACTGGACTCAGAATCAAGCCTAGCTGTGCCTCTATGGTCTTCTTTAGCTCCTGCTTTGTTTTTATTTTATGAACACTGTAAATCATCTACTATATCCTGTTCTCTTTGTGGTGGTTGCAGGGAAGCGTAGAGACAACTTTGTGGCTACAAACCCTTGCAAATGTGTTGATGCTGTAACACATGAATTTTTCTCTGGTAATTTCACTTCTGGTCATATTTTACATTCTTATCTTTTGTTTTCCTCTGACTTATCTGGCTCATTTTTAATTTCCTTTATTTTTTGGTATTTCATGGATCATTAAAATCCACATAAAACATTTTTTTGAACAAAGCAAGGTATGTATATACCAACAACAGCAAGAAAAATTTTGCTCTACCATATTGACTAAACTTTAATCAGAAGGCGATAAACTTTTATAACAGAGACAGTTTTCAAAAGAAAAATTACTTCAGAGTGCCCCCACCACTTAAAGCTAATATAGGCTTGATGAACAGTCATTTTATTTTAAAGGTAGAAGTCATCACCCCTGAGTGCTGATTCTCCTTCACCTTCTATACTGCCTTTCAAATTATTGTACAGTGTATACAATGCATCATGAATTGAACTTGTAAGCTTATTTTAAACAACCTCTTTATGAAAGTAGAGAGAAACAAGGAAATATATAAATAAATATTAAATCAACTTATGTGGGGCATGTACATGTATTTAAGAAGAAATATTTGATATCTTTCTTTTAAAAATTATACTGAGTTGTGTTAAATTTCATTTAAAGTTATATCCTGGAAAAAAGAAAATCTTTTAAAAAATGACCTGTTTGTGTTGAAATCCCGTTTTTAAAACTTCACAGCTGCTAAGGAGACCTGTTTGATTAATAAACAAATAACCAGGATAAATTAGAAATATTAAAGTGTGTTGCAAAAGGGAAAATTTCCCTATTTCAAAAGAGATGGTCCCTCAGGAGATAGCCACTATGATGTTACTTTTTCTTTTTGTTTTCACTGTATCAGAAAAAGATGTGGGAACCATGCCTGCTCATGAGGTTTCTGTTGCTGCATGAGAGGGTCTGGTGGTTTGAAGCTGTATGTACCCCCAGAAAAATACATTCTTAAATCTAATCCATTCCTGTGGGTATAAACCCATTGTAAGTGGGACCTTTTGATGAGGCTACTTCAGTTAAGGTGTGACCCATCTCATCCAGGATGGGTCTTAATCCTATTACTGGAGTCCTTTATAAGAGAATGAAATTCAGACAAGAAGAAAGAAAGCCACGGAAGCAAGAAGCAGAACTCCACGAAGCCTGGAGGAGAAGGGAGAGAGCAGCAGGTGCCCCCATGTGCCCAGGCATGTGGCAAAGGCCCTAAGGAGTGGCTGCAGCCAGTCTTCGGGAAGAAAGCATCGCCTTGATGATGCCTTGATTTGAACATTTTCCTAGATTCTAACCATGAGTGAATAAATTCCCATTGTTTAAGCAGACCCATTTCATGGTGTCTGCTTTGAGCAGCTTAGAATACTAAAACAGAGTTTGGTACCAGGAGAGCGCATTGATGCTATTGCAAATACCAAAAATGTGGCAATGGCTCTTTGGAACTGGATAATGGATAGAGGCTGGAAGAATTGTGAGGTGCTTGGTAGAAAAAACCTGGATTAGGAACTTGGGAATTGTCCTGAATGACATTGCAATGACAGATACAGGCCATTATTTATCTTGCCATAACCTACAGAATTGAGTGGGAGAGAGAGTAAACTACAATGTAAACTATAATCCATGCTTAGTGGCAATGCTCCAAAATGTGTTCATCAATTGCAATGAATGTACCACACTAATGAAGAATGTTGTTATTGGGGGCAAATGGGCATGGTGTGGGGAGCAGGGCATATGGGAATCCCCTATATTTTTAATGTAACATTTATGTAATCTGAATATATTTTTTAAAATAATAAAAAATTTGAAAAAAGAAAAAGCCTGGATTGCCTTGAAGAGACTGTTGGTAGAAAATGGATGTTAACGGTACTTCTGATGAGGCCTTAGACAGAAATGATGAATGTATTATTGGAAACTGGAGGAAAGGTGATCCTTGCTTTAAAGTGGCAGAGAACTTGGCAAAACTGAGTTCTAATGTCAGATGGAAGGCAGAATTTGAGAGTGATGAGCTTGGATATTTAGCTGAGGAGATTTCCAAGCTAAATGTGGAGTGTACAGCCTGGCTTCTTCTTGCAACTTATAGTAAAACGTGAGAGGAAAGGGATAAGCTGAGAATTGAACTCCTGGGCACAAAGAAACCAGAAAGTGATGGCTTGAAACATTCTAAGCTTCCGGAAAGTGAGTACCCAGAGAATAAGGCTCCATGTGAGCATTTGACTGAACATGGATTCAGGCAGCCATTTCAGTGCAAGTCAGGACTGGCTGTGCAGTTATCCTCCAGAAGGATCTGTGGGAAGTCCTCCTGTCCCTCCATTATATAATGGAAGCAGATAACTTGTTCTCTGGGTTTCACACATCCGCAGACAGAAGGGAATTGTGCCCCAGAACAGGCCATACCTATAACAGATTTTTTTTTCTTTTTTTTTCCTTGTCCCCGAAGGGGTGCACCGTTCCTGGAGGAATACCAGGTCGATGTGTGGAGTGGACGGAGCAAGCCCCTATTCCATCTCCCTATTCCAAAAATCCATTTAATATATTGTCCTTTGATAGAGGATGTATCAGACATTAAACTGATAAGAACAGATACTACACTTGATCTTAGCCAAAAGGCTGAGAAGCAATATATAACCGATTTTGATGAGACTTTGTCCTTAGTATAGTTACTGAAATGACTTAAGACTTTTGTGATATTGTGACGGAGTGAATGTATTTTGCATGTATAAAGAACTTGTCATTTTGGGGTCCAGAAGGTGGAGTATGGTGGTTTAAGGCTTTATGTACCCCCCCAAAAACCATGTTCTTAAATTTAATCCATTCCTGTGGGTATAAACCCTTTGGAAGTGGGACCTTTTGATGAGGCTACTTCAGTTAAGGATGGGTCTTAATCTTGTAACTGGAGTCCTTTATAAAAGAATGAAATTCAGAGAGAGAGAGAGAAAGCCACAGAAGCAAGGAGTTGAAGGCAGTGAAACCTGGAAGAGAAGGGAGAGATGCTGCCATGTGCCTTGCCATGTGGCAGAAGAGCCAAGGATCATCTGCAGCCAGACTTTGTGAAGAAAGCATCTCTTTGATGATGGCTTGATTTGGACATTTTCTTGGACTCTGTGAGTAGATAAATTCCCATTGTTTAAGCCGACCCATTTATAGTATCTGCTTTGAGCAGCCTAGGTAACTAAAACAAAATGAATGAAGGCAGTTTCTGGGATTAATAGAAGCAAGTTAAAGAGACGATTGTATCACCAGAAGAACTCAAATAAATACATACATACATACTTAATTTCTGGCAAATTTTTGAAAATTCACATGTAAAGAAGTGATGAAAGTTTATGCTCTTATTTAAGACAGTCAAAGCAATAGGTCTACTCAAGCCTAGAAAACCAAACTGAATCGAGAAGAATTAAAGGTTAGTAAGAAAGAGAATACATTGTACCTAGGAGTTTGTGTTCTTCAAACTTTCCTCTCATATTCATTACAATTATTAGTAACTGGTAATTTTTTTTGCTTTTTTTTTTTTTCTTAAAAAAGACAAAAATATATAAAATGACCTTTAACTTGATCAACCATGTCAAAGGAAGTTTTGCCACTGTCTAGGTGAAGCTTATATATTACAGAGTACTGAGATCTAGGTGCAAACAGCCCATGGGAAGTTCTTCTTAAACTTAAGTGTATGTAAGAATCACCTGGGGAGTTTGTGAAGCTGCAGACCCCATAAGTTCAATTCCAGAGAGTCTGAATCAGAAAGTCTGGTATGGGACACATACATCTACATTTAAGAAGCACTCCAGCTGATTCTGAACCTTTGAGAAATAGGCTCCAAAGCAGTGGCTTTTAATTTGGGGAAGCAGGGGCCTGAGGTAGGAACCAGAGTATCAGAAGAAAGCTGTGGACTTCTCCCCAGAAATCACACATAAACACATAAACACCAATTTGAATACATGATTTAGAGACCACATTCCTGCTCTAATGGGTGTGCTGGAAGTATATAAACTGACTGTAAATATTACGGTGATTTTCACAATTTCAGATAGGGAAAAAGTCACAGTATGGTGTGATAGGAATGAATGAATGGCAGGGAAATTTTAAGGAAGATGGGGTTTGAATTTCAGTTGGTACAGCTTGATGCATTGGAGGGCTTCCACAGAAGACTGGAAAATGACAACATTGAATGGGTAACATGATGCCAGCTTATGAACAGCCTTGAATGCCCCCTAAGGAATCTTGTTTTATCCAGCAGCCACATTGAGCCCTTCAAAGTATCTAAGGAGATGGTGGCATGATAAAAATTGTATAGGCTCAGTTAAAGGGAGAAAGTCTTGTTTTACCATATAAGCATATATTTTGTTTTGTATGTGTTTTAATATGAGGTAGGTTGGTCCTTATAACTCTTCTTTTAAAAATATTTCTTGGAAATTTTTGGACATTTATATTCACTCAAATGTTGTGAATTTTACTACTTCTGTACTTCTATATATAGATTTACCCATGAGATACAGAGCTTGATCATCTTGTTGTTGTATGTCTGGCCCCAGGAACATGACTCAGATCTTCATGTCATTGCTACACATGCCAGCAAGTGGCTTAACAGACCTTTGTGGCTTGTGTGCTGTTTTATAGACAAGATGGAGAACCCTGCAAACGTGCCAGGCCAGAGCCTTCTCAGTCAGCTTTATTGCTCTCTCTCCTTGGAATTCTGTAACTTTCCCCACATGATTCACGTGTGGATAAACCTGTGAGTTGCTTAAGCACCCCATCTTTCCCTATTTCCCTATTTGGAAATTGGTACAGGTAAGCTACATTGTACTGGCATTAATAAGAAATTGTTTTCTTTCCTGAGAAAGAACAAAATTCATTAAAATTTCACTGCTCACCACTGGAAACATGACTGTCTGCTCTCCAAACTAAGTAATTAGTCCCTCTACAGCCTGAGGACACAGGTGTGTTTTGCGCATCTGTGTCTTTCTGCTCTCCATAGAAAGCATCTGTCATCTGTTTGCTGCTTCCCTTATTTTACCAAGTAACCTTGCCTGGCCAAGGGTGCTTTTAGGGCCCTGTGAGGGTGCTGCTGGCTCAGCCTGAGTGAATGTCATTTGTCTGAAGTCTGTGTCTGCTCTCCAAGAGGACAAGTCATTTTTTCAGGATGGTTTTGGGAATATTGAGCGGATTCTACATTCAGTCTAGACAGCACAAAGCCAACATCGGGGCTCACTCCAAAGCCAGTTGTTAGTTTATACTTTCCCAAGTGGGTCCATATAAGTAAAGACCAAACCATTGTCCCCCAAAATTGGTCGAGGCTCCTCATCATCAAAAAAAAAAAGAATCATTAGGCTCGTCACCTGGATTTAAATCCCACACCCTGTCCATGGTGCAGCCAAGTTAATTTGCATAACATAAGAATGGGACCCTTTGGCTTGGCAGAAGCCCATTTTTAGAGGCAGTATAGTGATTAGGAATTCAGTCTATAGAATCATCCTCCCTGGGTTCAAATCCACCTCTGCCAATCACAACTGTGCAACCTTGTCCTCTCTGTTTCAGTTGCCTCATCTGTAACATGGGATTAACAAGGATACCTACCTCTTAGGGTCCTTGTGAAGCTCAAATGAGTTAATGTGAATAAAGCGCTAGAACAGTGCCTGGCATGTAGAAAAAGCTATAAAAATGTTAGCGAACTTTGCTGTACTTTCCACATCACCACAGCCCAGAATCCTGTCTCCATTAATCCCGGAATCCTTAAGGCCCCCGACTTCTGATTTGTCCAGAGGGGTAAGGGGGTGAATGGACTGGAATGGCAACAGGTCCCTTTTCCTTTGAATTTCCAGGGCTGGACCACTACCCACTTTGTTTTTCTTCCCATTTTCTGAGCATCAGAAAATGTAATATTCATGTGTCAAGGGATCCAGGATTGTATTTTAGCATTTTACAGCCACTTTGTAAAGCTACCTTTTCACTTTTAGGGGAGGCAGTTTTATGACTCCCTTTGATAACCATTTAACTATTAAGACCCAAACAAAGAAGAGGAATGGTCAAAGGATGTCAGGTACTCCCAGCCAGCAAGAGTCCCACTTCTTGAATAATATTCAAATTAGCTCCAGGACTCATAATTCTGTGTTTTCATTTATTGCTGCAGTAAAGTAAATGGTTCTTTTATCCAAATGTTATTTCCTTGCTATTAATTCAGTAGTTATTTTGGATTGTGATACTCCTCTTTGATTTAGGGATATGGCATCTTATAAATATTTAAAAGTCCAAGACTGACACTTGGAGAAATTGATTTTGATTTGTTTTGTTAATATCTTATGGCTAGAGTAATTATAGGTTTAGAAGATGTGGTCCCATTCTCTATTTATTGGAAGAGATGGGGAGCATGTATCTCTCTAACAATGAATTTGGCACCTGAAAGGTCTTCCCAAATCTCTTGCGGACTGGAGCTTCGTGCACAATTCTTCAAACACACATTACTCTTTATTCTTTACAGTTTTCTTCAGAACCTGCTTCTGAACACAGGAATGTGTAGATGAAAACTACCTATGCTTCTCAAAATCACTGAAAATGATCATCCCTGAAAGGCTTGAGGCTTTCTCTGCATCTACATGTGCCAGCAAGGGTTTACAACAGGGCTCAGGGTGATCTATAGACTGGTGTGATTTAACCATGGATCAATCAACCTATTAGGGAAAAAAAAGGCAAGGTCAATAAGGATGGGTCTTGGTGAACCAGAGGCCAGCTTACATTTTTCAACCTAATGTTCTTATTTCCTTTCCATTAACATTTCATAATGAAAAAATGCCTATATTCTTTAATTTTTAAGATAATTAAGTGAATTTAGTGCCTTTGAAGGGTAGAGGATTTATAATGGCATCAGGGAATACACTATTAATAATCTACAAGACAGGACCACCTGGATAACAGCAATGCAGTCTCCATTATCATTTATGTGCCTTAGCTACAAACCATATGAGGGTTCTACATCCCTTGCCAATTCAGAACCACATTTCTCTCTTGAGACTAGAAAGACTTGTGTCCTTCAGGACAGGGCTTCTACCCTCTTAGGAAGTGGTCTTCCAGTGGAATTTGAATTTGAATTTGAACAAATTGCAACAAGCAAACATCTTTCTAAGTACTTGGCATATACAAATCCCTGAAACCTGTGCTGGAAGTAGAGTTGTTCTGGAACATCACTAAGGGAAAAAAAAACATGGCAAATGCCTCTAAGATTGTTACAGCCTAATGAGGGAGGTCAGGATTGATACAGGTAAACACAGAGGGGCACAGAACAAGAGAAAGAGATCTACATGGTTGCAGCCAGCCTATGCACATTTAGAAACAAAGGATTTGAAGACCAAAGGCTGGCTTACCTCTGAGCTCTCCAAGCTGATTACTTAAGGCATCATTTAGTAAGTATAATTTCAGTGATTTGAGGGTAAAAAATGGTAGATTAAACACATTTTCTTTTGTTCCCTCCCCAATCCCACTAAAACAATAAATGGATTTTTAAGGCAATAAATTCTTAAGGAGAAAGAAAATGAAAGGTGACTCAACAACAACAAAATGTTGGAAGCTAGAAAGCAGAGGATAGATGGAAGAGTATAAAGTAATTTAGTGAACCAAGAAAGCCTAAATAAGCTAGCAATGGGAAAAGCTAAGAGGCAAGAAGATTTATACCACAGACCCCTCCTACCCTCAGTAGCTCAGGAATTGGCTAAGTACCTTTGAAAGTGGAGGTGAAGATGGTCTATCAACAGAACAGCTGAGCATCTAAGAAGCAGTTAGATCTCCAGATCCTTTCTCACACTCCTCCACTCCATGAAGACCGGAGGCTTCTTCTCTGGACAGGGTCTAACAGAGCCGCTCTTTGGTTTAGGGGGACACACCAGTGCAGAGCGTGAGACTATGAGTACATGATGAAAGCAGGGGGATTAAATGAACAGTTACATACCAGTGCTGAGACCTTTCCTCCAATCCTCTTCCCCCTAAGCTCCAGCCTAAAGATTCTTCTTTGGGGAATCTCAGAAGTTAAAGAGTAAAGACCTAAAGATGCTGACATTTGGCGGCTTCCCCCAAGAGGCAGGTCAGTCACATCCACCTGCACAGAAGCCCCCAGAGCTTCCAGTAGAAGCTTTTAGAGCCCTACTTTTAACAGGAGTGGACAACCAAAGATCACCAGACAGCAAAGGAAAATCTCTAATACAAAAAGAAAGAGATTAAAACAGAGTAAAGGAGGTTGATTAAACTATGGAGAGAACAGACTATGTCTAATAGAGTTATCATTAATGTCCTCAGAGAGATAAGAGAGGACGTTGCATTCAAGAAACAAAATCAGGGTGCTGTTAAAAAAATGCAAAAGGGGTTTCCAGACAGTAAAATAAGAACTCTTAGAAATTAAAACTGTGGATATTAGAAATTAAAATCTCAAGAATAAGAAGAGAGGTTATTTCTTAGAAAACAGAGCAAAAAGAAAAAAAAAATGAAAAATGGGGTCGGGGGAGAAAAACCAGTCCAAAGGTGAAATAATGGGAAATCCAGAAAAATAAGAAGATGAAAAATCATCAAAGAATTTATTTTTTAAAAATTTTCTAGAGCTAAAGGACATCGTTTTCCAGATTAAAGGGTTCACAAAATACCTAGGGTAATAGATGAAAATAAACTCATGCTAAGGCATATTTTCATGACATTTCAGAACTCTGAAAGTAAAAAGATCCTACAAACGTCAGGGCAGGGAGTGTCATTTACAAAAGATCAGGACTCAGAATAGCTTCTGGCTTCTCAAAAGTAACATCAAAAGCTTTTAAAAAATGAGCAAAAATTTCAAAATTCGAATGCAATGATTTCCAGCCAGAAATCTGTATTTAGACAAACTACCAATTGAATATGATAATAATATAAAGGCATTTTCAGATGTGCAAGTTTGCAAAAGTTTACATACACACACCTTTTCTTGGGAAGCTATTGGAGGACATGCTTCACCAATATGAGGAGAGAAACCAAGAAAGAGAAGGATGTGGAATACAGATAAAGGCAAAGGAATCCCCAGAATTCTGGTGAAGGAGCATCCTATGATGAAAGCTACCTATTAGACATAGAAGATAGCCAGTCGTGATTGGAGAAATTCAGAAGTTCCAGGAGATATTTCTTCAAGAAGAAATCGATGGAGTACATAAAGCATATGAACATTTTGAGAAGAGACTTAGACAATTGGTAGAAAGTTGGGGGGCTGAGTTAGTGATAAGTACCCAGAAAACTAAGTAAACATTAAAGAAGATAATTACTAATTCCAGAGAATACAAAATGCTGTCAAGGAAAGGAAAATAGTCAAAGTAAGTTACATGACTTAGCTATAAATATATTTTTTATGATCATCATAATATAAATCTGAATATCTAAACCAAGTTATTATAGAATTATATTGAAGAGTGAGAAGGGTTAGTGTATGAGATAGCAAAAGAAATGTAAGACACCTTAATCTTTATCTCCAGTAGTAGGATGTTAATAAATCATGCTTAAAACAGGAAATAATCAAGAAATAAAATTGCAAGCATCTTACTTTGGCAAAGACCAAAAAAAAATCATGCAAAAGATTTGAAAGTGGTTACCTCTGGGTGGTACCAGAAGAATTCTACCCTTGTGGGTGCACGTGGGTATATAAATCAGCCTTACAGAGCTAGTTTACCTTAAAACTATGTGCATATATAATTTGGATTAAAAATATTTTTAAGGTTGAAAAATAATAACGTCCTGAGTACAGGACCAGGAGCACAGAGAGAGCACAACGCAAACACAAAGACAATTTCCACCACCATGTTTGAAATTCACAAGTCTTACTTTTAATACTAAGGAGCTAGATTCTACAAACATGTTAATATATTAAAAAGATTTACTGAAGGATATGCTGGTTAATTTTTTTTTTAATGAAAATACTCTTCAGAATAGAAGATACATTGTCCTGTAATTTATACATTTGTTCCTTGCTCTTCTGTATTGTGGGAAATAGCCAGAGTTTGGATTTTAGCCTAGAGATGTAAACTCCTATGGAGGAGCACAGAGTTGAGAGGGGAGGATTGATTATGTGGTTTCAGGAATGCTTAGAGTGACCAGAGTTGGATTTAATTGCTCAGCCAAAGTGGTCTCAAGGTATAAATTACTCCTTGGGTTATTTATACCCAGTGACTAGACCAGGAATATGAATATAGAATGGTCCGTGATAACCTGAAAACATAAAGATGACTCCCTTTCCAAGAATGGCCCAAAGAATATGGTGAACCCAATGAAATCAGCATAAAAATGATTTCCAAAGATTTTTTTCTTTATGTTTGTGTGGTGCAACGAGTTGACAGCTGCCTAGCGTGGGTGTTTTAATATGACCAGTATTATAATTATGTTGTGATCTTTATATAGAAGGAAGATTAAAAAAATATTGCAAATTTATTTCTTAAGTAAAACATATGCTTATGCTAACCCTCCAAACATATTTATTATATTAAGAAAACATATTTTGCACCAGACTTGTGCTGTCCTATCTCTTCCATCCTTCTGAATATGCAGAACTCATGTGTAACAAAGAGCCCATGTACAGCCACAGGATATAAGTACGCGGGAAACAAGGCAAAGTGGTGTATTGCCACCTCCTTCTGAATAGCAGCAATTAAAATTCACAGCTGCTAGCTGCCCAGATGTTTCTTGCATTTAGCGCTCTGTAATATGCACCAGAATATGTTGTCTGACTGTGGTTTCAGTAAACTAGACAACTGTATTCTAAATTCTGCAGACTAGATCCAGTGTGAATATTTTATCTTCATATTAGCTTCCCTCCCCTCCTCCCTCCTTCATTTGCTTGGGGCATTTGCAGTTCAGAAACAAAAGACATTTACAGCTCAGAGTTTAGCTAGCTGTATCAGGGTGTAAGTGCAGGTCAGGCCTGATTTATGTGGCACTTCTGATAAGCAGGGGAGGAGAGCAAGACGCAGGGTTTGGGAAAGCTGGTGAACTTGGCTTGACTTATGTCTTCTGCTTTTGTAGGCAGCCAACATCCCTCTGGTGTCAGAACTTGCCATCAATGATATACATTTTGATGACTTTTCTCTGGATGTGGATGCCATGATCACGGCTGCTCTTCGGATGTTCATGGAGCTGGGGATGGTACAGAAATTTAAAATTGATTATGAGGTAAGATGTTCTGGCTTGGGTGATTCCAGGAGTGTACCCAAGACAACCTGTTAGCCATTTTGAGCTTCCAGTTTCTCAACTACTAAATGAGGATGGTAATTCCTTCCCTGCACAGCTCATGGGATTACCATGAGACTCTCATGAGATGTTTTTGGAAGGACTTTGATCATTGAAGGTTGTTACTCAGATGCAAACCATCGTTTTGGAAAAGGTCCCCTGGAGACACGTACCATTGCCATGACACAACCTCTCCCTTCCCATTTCAGACCCTGTGTAGGTGGCTTTTGACAGTGAGGAAGAATTATCGAATGGTTCTGTACCATAACTGGAGACACGCCTTCAACGTGTGCCAACTGATGTTTGCGATGTTAACTGTAAGTAGGCGTATTCTGTGATGGTGTATGGTCATCTGTCATTTGTGTGGACTGATGGGGCTTCTCCTTCATGTTCCCATTTCTCTGACAATTGCTATGGGATTTATTTTACATCAGAACTTACCTGCCCTGGTTATGGGAGTATATATTTGGCAATCATTTCTAAGCTTTAAATCTGTAAAATCACTGACATATTGAGCAGGTACAGTCTTGGAATGACTGCTGGAACCTCTTTTCAATGTTTGATCTTGGGAAACTGGTTCTTTTATGAAAGAAATGCTTGGAATTTCAAAGTAATGTTTTTGCAGAGGAAATGCGATGAGTAACAAAACAAAGAGCTTACTGGAAAAAGAATCACTAGGTTGGTGGAAAGCCAAAGTAGGGAAGCGTGAACATTATACACAGGAACATGGAAATCCTGAGAGAATGCTTATCTGAGAGGAGAGGACAAGGAAGAAAGGAAGGGCAGGAGGAAATGCTCTTAGAGTTTAGGGGCTCACTAGGCTGTAACCCAGTAAAGGTGGCCAGTCTGTTTTATGGGGACAGCTAGGACAGCTGACCAGAGGTGTGTCTTGGAATTTAATCTAAAAGCAAATGTTTGCGGCAAGTATTGAAACAAAATATTCTATTTATCCCTGTTTGCTGGCAAAAAAAAAAAAAAAAATGTGGCTTGTTTGGGCCCTATTTCCTCTTATTTCCACTTATATTTTTAAGAAATCAAGTAAAATGTTTACTGGCTTAAATATGGTAGAATTTTTGTCCTCATAGTTATTTACATATATATTTTAGATTTTTATATATTATATATTTTTATTTATAGTATATATAATACATATACATGCACACATATACATATATGTGACATATCTACCATAAAAAATAGAGAACCTAAGTTTTGGATTCTCATACCATAAACCAAATACTTTACATCTTGGCATCCAGATTAAAATTTAAACCCAAAGTAGGGACTCCAAATGAAATATATTTTCTTTTGTTTCAAATAAAGACTCTTCTGTCCTTCCTCAGGAAGCATTCTGCCCCATTCTTTGCCTGTTGACATGTTACTCATCCTTAAGGCATTCATCTGATGCCTGTTTTTCTATGAAGTTCCTCATCTTCCCAAAGCATCAATAATTACTCTTTGCACTGCATCTGTTTCTGCATGTCTTTCTGTTATGCATTTTAAGTTGTAAATCTCTTATTCTCCTATAGGGTAAGCTGTTTGAGGGAAGAAATAATTTCTTATTCTTTCAACAACATTCACTTATTCACTCAACACCTGTTTCTTAAGGGTCCCACCAGCACCTTGCTCTCTATCATGCACTTAGTAGGTTTTCAACAAATGCATGTTAGATTGACTTGAATGCAAATGTGCATATGGCATAAGAAGATGAGACTCGGAGCGGATGTGGCTCAAGGGATTGAGGACCTGCCTCCCACATGGGTTGTCGTGGGTTCAACTCAGGGAAGCCAATGTGGCTCAGTGGTTGAGCACCAGCTTCCTAAATACAAGGTCCCGGGTTCAATCCCCGGCCCCCAGCTCCTCAAAAAAACAAACAAACAAAAAGATGAGGCCAACACTTCTGCTCTCTTATACTTAGAGACTTGTTTTCTGAGTTCTCAACCACTTGAGGAACAGGCAGACTGGCCTGAAGAAATTGGACTGGCCCAGTTCTTCATTTTATATACACCATCAGAGCAAACAGTCAAATAAAGAAGGAAGATGATTTGAATTATCAGGCTTTATTGCTAAAATGCCAATATTTGAAGAAAAAAAAATGAACCACCTTCATTTTGCCTTTCCATATCAGATCTCATTAGACCAGAAGCATTTTCTGTGTGCAGAGTTTATGTGTCTGGCTCCCAGAGAACACTCAATAAAGAAATTATTTACAGATTATTTTGGAGACACTACCGATTTATGGTGAATTCCTAAAATAAGTAAGCAGCTACCTTATTCAAAGAGGGGAAAAGAAATGACCATGACATGATGAGTTAGAGATGTCAACAACAGAGATAAACTTTTTTTTTTCATTTAAAAATTTATTGACGTATATCACTCATACATAAACATACATAAACAATAAGTGTATAGTAAAATTTGTGAACTTACAAAGCAAGCATGCATAACATCATTCAGGGCTCTCATACCTCACCCCACCACCCATACTTTGCATTGTTGTGAAACATTTTTAACAAATGATGAAAAAGCATCCTCAAAATATTACTACTAACCAAAGTATCTTACATTTGGTGTATTTTTCCTCCAATCCACCCTATTATTTTTTTATACATTCAAACATGAACGTACGTAAACAATAAGTGTATACCAAAGGTTGTGAACTTACAAAGCAAACATGCATAACCTCATACTGGGGTCCCATGCATCAACCCACCACCAACACCTTGCATTGTCGTGAAACAAATTATGAAAGAATATCGTCAAAATCTTACTACTAACTGTATTTTACATTTGGTGTATTTTCCCCCCAACCCACTCTATTATTTTTTAAATATATTTTTATTACAGAAGTTGTGAACTTACAAAACAATCATACACATGTACAGAATTCCCATACAACACCCCTCTATCAACGCACCACACGTTGGTGGAACATTTGTTACAGACTATGAGATAATATCATCAGACTATTACCACTAACCATGGTCCATAGAGTACATTTGGCACACTTTTCCATACTCCCCCATTATCAACACAGTATGTCTTCGGCATAGATGCATGAATATTACAGTATTGCTGTTAACCACAGTCCATAGGTCACTCCAGTTGTATTTTTCCCATACTTCTCCATATTCCCACCACCTTGCAATAGTGACATACATCTGCTCTAGCTCACAAAGGACACTTTTGCATCTGTACCATCAACCACAATTCTCATCCACCTCTGGGTTTACTGTGTTATTCAGTCCCTAGATTATTCTCTAGCTTTCTTTCAATTGACATTTTTTTTCAATTGACATTTACATTCCTAGACTACCCTTTCCAGCCATATTCCCATTTATAAACCAGCTGTTACTCACTACAATGTGTTACCATCAACTCTATACATTTCCACACTTTTACAGTAAAGTTAATTAAAACTTCCACATACATTAAGCATCGGTAGTCCTTCTCAGCCTTCGTCTTAGCTCCTTGAAGAATCCACCACCTACCACCAGGTTTTGAAGATGTTTTCCTACATATTTTTTCTAGAAGCTTTATGGTTCTTTCTTTTATATTTAGGTCTTTGATCCATTTTGAGT